>JAFVLL020012473.1:23461-71537 GCA_021397915.2 Tor tambroides | reverse complement strand
TATTTATGACAAAGAACAGAAATGCACAGATGCAGATATTATAACAATCTATCGATAAACACACACCTTGTTGTCCTCTGTTTCTCGTTCTGCGCCGCCGCGGTCTGTTGATTGAAAAAGAACGCACTGAAAGACGGGGAGAAGCCGATCGAAGTCTGACGTAATTTTTATATGAAGTTTAAAGGGGACTGAGGCGATCACGAATTCGTGTACAGTTTATGGACCTAATCGCCAAATTTTAGGGGGGCTGAGTAGTCATTTTAGGGGGGCTATAGCCCCCCTAAAAATGGCCTAGCGACGCCCATGAGCTAACCATTGTGAATCAGGCTAAAGTAAGGTGTAGTTTTGAACACTGGCTGGTTATGTACTTGCTCAAATATTGATTTCGGATCATTTTTAACCAAAAAAAAGTTTCGGACTGCAGCTTTAAATGTCTAACATTTAAGGTTTTCAGTCAGAAACTTGAAAGTGTATGAAGGTTTGGATGTGAATAGAGATCAGTTAATAATTAATACATTTGGCACAAATGGTAGTGTGCTTCCATCAATACAGTAAAGCCTTATAAGTGATGTGCTGCTATGTCACGTGACAAACCAGGCGATGATCTCTGGAAACAAATGTTTGAACATTGTTTGAAAATCTGGAGCGGTGTCCTCTCTGATGCTCCACATCAATATTACTGAAATATAACTGAACGCCTGTTTTAGTTTACTTTTGCACAATGAAAAATTTTGGCACCACTTGATGTCCAATGTACAATCTGGATCCTGGAGCAAATCTGGTTGAGAACCACCAGGTGTAGAGGATGTTTTAACATCTCTCCCAGTTGCAAATCATGAACAGAAAGTTTAGTTGAGCATGAGTTTTGTTCAGTCACTTGAACGATATTGATCACCTTTTAGCATTCATGAAAGGCATTTAAAAAGGCATGAGCTTGAGGTCAAAGTGAATTTATTCACACCAGACTTGCCTTAATTTATGCCTTTTTTTTTGAGAGCAACTCCAATTTACTGAAGTCTTACCTGCTGTGTCAATGAAACTGTTTTATCTTGTGGACCATACACAGTAAGATATTAAAAACTAAAACAGTTTATATAATGAAATTGCAACTAAGACTGTACTCAAGTTTCTTTATTTCAGAGTTTATAGCACATATTTTGTACTTTCATTTGTAAAACCTTTGTTATTTAACTGTACTGCACTTTTTAGGCATGTTTAAATGAATTAAAGTGAATTTTAATAAAAGCTACGGAAGAAATCTTGTGAGGAATAATTTCTCTGAGTTGATATAACCCAAAAGAGTCCCGCATGTGACAGGGAGGAAAAAACTTGAATTCCTTGTTTAAGTCATGTCCATGTTGTACTAATTTGTTCGCTTTAGTTAAATCTAAATTAAAATGAGGGAATGAAAATACGATTTAACTAAAACGAGGGAACAAATGAATAAAACTCAGCCACAAATTCTTAAACAGTGGTAATAAATTCTCAATTCATATTTTTTTCATAGTGGAACAAATGGAATTTGTACAAACACTCAAATTTAAATTGTCACTTTGAATTAATTATAAGAATTTACATAACAGCTTTACAAGAAATTTCATGAATTAGGGCCAGTTTGTTGTAAATGGTCATATTGTATAGAACTGTTAAATTTATAAAATAGCTGAGACTTCAAATATGTACATTGTCTTTTTTGTTAAATATCTCAAGGATATTTTGAGGTTATCAACATAAAGGATAAAATCCCAATACATCTACATAAAAAAAGTCAACGTGCACATGGACATGCACATGGTGAAACTATTCTTTCCAAGGCCACAAACTGAATCCAGAGCATTCATAGAAAACACAAGCAATGGCAAGTCATACAGTATGTGCATGATTCAAAAACAAGACAAAGATGTCCTTACGTCCTGCCTGATGCACTGCATACAGTGTGAGCTCAGTGTATCAGTGGTGAGATGAATGATGACTGCTCATGTCCTTGATGTACCACTCTGGTAAGAAGGTATACTGAGAGTCTCTGTGGACGGCGTAGGTCACGTCTCTGTGTGGATCCCATGTGAACAGGTACACCAGTCTGAAAAACATCACATCAGACCAGTCACAGTCTCTGATAAGATGGTAGATGTGATTGATTTGATGCATGAGTTAAATTGCAAAGGATTACAAGAAATTTTCTTATTTTCCAACATGCACCGATGAAATGTTCAAAATAAGACCTTGAAAGTGCATTAAGAAAGTGAGTAGGGACTATATTTATTTAATGCCAACACATTTTCGATCACATGCAACCCTCTTACCTTGGGTCGTCCTCTTTGACGACTGATTTGACAAAGGACAAGAAATCATTGCAGAAATTCATACAGACTGTTGGCTTCCAGCAGTTGTACTCATTCTACAGAATAAAGAGAAATGAAAACATCAATGAACTCTGTTTTTAGGCATCAGGGATGTGCTCCCAAAGCAAAGGCTGTTCCAAAATGCTTTCTTCTAAGGAACCTGTGTTTATGGCCAAATTCTAAGGCAGCATCACATGCATCCTTCATAAATAAGGCAATCCCAGAATGCACTGCATTGGGCTCAGTGAAAATTTGACATTCCAAATTTTTACCAAGATTTCAATTCCATTTAACATGACTGATAAATACAGTTCAATCTATTTACAAACTGACTACTTTACGCATAATTGTGTGCGTTATGTAAGGGATAATGTACAGGCAGCCGGTAGTTATCGCAGAAATAAGCCCCGACAGTGTGATCAGGACCCGACGCGAAGCGGAGGGTCTTGTATCACACTGAAGGGGCTTATTTCGCGATAACTACAGGCTGCCTGTACATTATCCCGCTTATTACACGGCTACTTGCCACATAAGGAAAAAAACTGGACATGAATATGAATTTGAAACATTTTATTGGCATATTTGTTTTAAATTAACATTTTTATCCTTCCGCGAAACGATATAGTACCACGTGACTAACATTCAAACGATGTACGTTAGTAAGACAATTTATAACATCTACATATGAATATATATATGTATATATATATTGTCCAGTGTTTGTCACAAGATGGCGCCAAACGGTAATCTTTGTTGGCGCGGAGGGATTTTAAACATACAAGTAGTACCGGCTATGCGTTATTACTTTGGAGCGGTTATTATTTGAAAAGAACGAACCTGCAAATGTCTCAACTGACCAATCAGAATCAAGCATTCCAGAGAGCCGTGTAATAAGTATTTTTACGAACTATCGTTCAAACTACTGTTTTTAAATAATACTTTTACTCATCAAGGACACATTAAACTGATCAAAAGTGACAGTAAAGACATTTATAAAGTTACAAAAGATTTATATTTAATATAAATGCCGTTCTTGTGAACTTTCTATTCATCAAAGAATCCTGAAAAAAAAAGGTATCACCGTTTCCACAAAATATGAAGCAGCACAACTGTTATTATCACAAGGATAATAATAAGAATGTTTGTTGAACAGCAAATCAGCATATTAGACTGATTTCTGAAGGGTCATGTGACACTGAAAATGCTGAAAAGTCAGCTTTGCGTCACAGGAATAAATATAAACATGACAAATTTTAAAATATATTAAAAATAGAAAATTAAATAGTAATAATGTTTCACAATATTTTTACTGTATTTGTGATCAAATAAATGCAGCCTTGGTGAGCATGAAAGACATCTTTCAAAAACATAAAAAATCTTGAACAAACCTTGATGAGTTGTGAAATTTTTGAGGTTGGGAAGGTCTCAACAGACACCACTGTCCCATCATGGTCTCGAAACCCAGCGACTATCTGTGGCACTCCAGGAAGAAACGACTGCGCCCACCATTTCAGAAGCTTGTACCTACAAGAAGAACATACATACATGTTTCTAAGAGGCTAGCTGTTATTTTCACTTTTCATTTATTAATTAATGCCCCATAAATTTATTCAACCTTTGGGAAAAACAGTGTTAATATTCTTTGAAAAGAAGAAATTTGCATTTGAATGACGAGGAGGCTCATTTTTTGGTGAACTATGCCTTTAATGTCCAGTTTACACCAAGAGGAATGTTCAGTGTAGTAAAAATGTTAATATAAATGAATGACTGTTAATAGGATGGTTCACCAAAAAATGAAAAATCTGTAATTATTTACTCATCCTCAAGTTGTTCCAAACATGTATGAGTTTCTTTCTTCTGTTGAGCACAAGCGAAGACATTTTGAAGAACGTTTGTAATCAAACATTTGATGGTGGCCATTGACTTCCATAGTAGGGGAAAAACATACTATGGAAGTCAATGGCCATCTATTCTAGCCAATGATAGGAAATGTAGCTGGATGGAAACGCCAAGATGCGCATAAATTTAAAAATGCGCATAAAAAAACGAATGCGCTCAACTAAGTCGGATAAATTTCTCATCTGGTAAGAAAACATGCGCATAAGCTGCGATGGAAACACTTTTACCGAATAAATTCCTTATTGCGCATCAAAAAAGATATGTGACTTTGCAATGGGACAGCATAAATTTTATGCTGTCCCATTGCAAAGTCACATATCTTTTCCAACCAATGGACTGAGCTCATTGCACAGCATCTGAAATACTAGTTATGTCATTCTAAAATGCTTGAGTAAAGTCTCATCAAAGTGCTTCGTTACTCCCAGAACTGCGTTTCCAAACAGCTATGAAGCTCGTAATTTATTGTATACAAAAATTATTATATACAGTGCCTTCTCCTACTGCAGCAAATTACATTTTTCTTTCTGATATTTAGCGGAAGTTAATCAGAAAGTGACATTTTTGTTCTCGTCAACTCACTGGATGGAAATGGTGCTTTATTCGCAAATGTTTTATGCATATTCAAATTTTGTGCATAATTTTAATTCATAACTTTGGATGGAAACATAGCTAATGGATACTGTCAACTATTTGGTAAATGATGACAGAGGTTTCATTTTTGGATAAACTGTCCCTTGAAATATCCCTACATATATGTTGAGAACAACAGAAGCATTCGCAAGGAATCAATGCGACAGATTTTCTAATCTATTTTCCATCGTTCTGCAAACAAAACTGGCTAACAGACAACATATGCACTTTTGGACACATGACCATGTCGCTCACAAACAAAATATTTCGCTAAGTGCCAGTGAACAGCAGGAAGAAGTTAGTTGTGCAGTGCAATGTTTGGGGTAACCGCTGTATTTCTTCTAGTGCTGTCAAACGATTAATCGCGATTAATCGCATCCAAAATAAAAGTTTTTGTTTACATAATATATGTGTGTGCACTGTGTATATTTATTACGTATATATAAATAGACAAACATGCATGTATATATTTAAGAAAAATATGTTGTTTATATATTAAATATATGTATATATATATATATATATAAATTAAATTATGTGAATATAAATATATACATGTAAATATTTTCTAAATATACACTGTATGTTTATGTATTTATATATACATAATAAATATACACAGCACACACACACATATATTATATAAACAAACTAAATATATACTGTTTGTGTGTGTGTGTGTGTGTTTATATACACATAATAAATATACAGTACACATGCATATATTATGTAAACAAAAACTTTTATTTTGGATGCGATTAATCGTTTGACAGCACTACTTTCTTCTATTTTACAGTTTGAATTTGCATTTCCTTTCAACCACTTTGCTGTTTTTTAATAAAAATCAGACCTCATTTTTGTTCCGAACATACGTGTTGGTGTGAACAGGTCTTAATTCTGTGGAATGAGCAGCTGGTGTTGACGCCACATTGATAGTTTCACCTGTGGAAGTTGCTTCGTTGCTTCGGGGTGCAGATTTCTGCAGAGGTCTTGAGTTCCACATAACATCCCGGTGCTGGAGGAGCATCGGGGTCTTTGACACGACAGTCTACTTCTCCAGAGAAGAGCAGCTTATGATCGGCCAGACGCGTCTGAACCACCGTACAGAACGCTTCATTGGTGTTCACGACGCCCCCCGGGTCTGGAGTCCCATCCACATCATCTTAAAAGGAAGGAAAGCGGTCAGTAAGTGGTGAGATCCGTTATCTGTCTGATAATACAAAATACTAGACGTCCCAAACCTGCGCAGATGTACTGCTCAAACTTGTATCCCCAGTACATCATCTCCTCCTGCCGCTCGGAGCGGGTCTCTCGGTTCGCTCTGGCCGCCTCTGTTTCCACCTCACTGATGTAGATGGTGCCTCTGAATTTGGAGGCGGCCAGCATCCATCCCTCTTGAGTCTCGTATGGGGTGGTCAGCACTTTGGTTAGGTGTCCTCTCCATGTCACGAAGTCCACTCCTAGAGCGCTGCAAACACACTCAATTACTCAACTGACAGAAACAAGACATCTGTGCTGAAGTGCTAGTTTAGTACTGCTGAGGTACTATTAATAGTTTTTGATTAATATTCTGAATTGTTTTTTTTTTAAATGAGTTTTAGTACTTTTGTTGTGTGTTTTTGTCATTTTTACTTCAGATTTAGTTTTTATTTTAGTACATCAACTAAAAGAAAAAGAGAACTGATGCATTGGCAACTAGTTTATTTTTTTTGTACATTTATTTTACTTTATTTCAAGTAAGTGTTTATATGGTTTTAAGTTTAGTTAACTATAATAACCCAGCTGTGCAGTACATACATTCTGGGTCAATGATGTGGCACTCATATATTCAAAAATACATAGAAATGTACATAAAATTACATAAAATGGCTTGAATATGCCTCTTCTATTAAAGGCAAGTTCTGAAAATCAAAAATTCAATTAGACTTTTTTTTCCTCCTTAAAAAAACGTCAGGGTTGAACAACAGTCCTGACATCTTAATGAAGAAAAAAAAACTTATTTAAGCAATTTGGTATAATTTATTCTTATTCTTCTTATTTGAATTATTATTCATTTTCATTTCAGTTTATTTATTTATTTAGTTTTAGTTTTAGTTTGGTTTAAACAATGAAAATGAGAAATGTTGTAGTGGTAACTAGCTGAGAATATATATATATATATATATATGTATATATATATTCATATTTTATTTCAAATAATGTCACGTAACACTTGTGTTTTATTTACTAATGTATTAAAATACATTAAAATGTGATTTATACAAAAAAAATATGAGTTGAATACACCAATCTCTAGGGGTATCTTAACTACTTTAGCATAAACTTATTTAAAAAAAATATTGTAAAAACAATATGTACTGCTTATTAAAATAAATTTTAAAAAGTCATGTGGAACATGCAGAAACATTCTGGGGAAAAATACTCCAAACTAATAATTTACAAAAGGAAATCATATCAATTATATCATAAAAAGGACCACTGCAGATCCTCACGATGACTCAGACTCATGGGGAGTAAGATGTTAGATTAAATAAGATATTAGATACAAATATTAAATTATTTGTCTCTTTTTTATTTTTATGAAATGGCAAGGTTAGTTCTGGTAAAATGTCATGTGCAACTCCCCCAAAACGTAATGATATTTATGCACGAATAATTATTTCTCTCCCTCATATATATATATATATATATATATATATATATATCCTTAAAAAACAGCAGCAGTGTATATATATATATATATATATATACACACACACACACACACACATAAAATGCAATGCATGTCTAACCAGAGCTTATTGTAGGTCTGTCTTGAATTACTGTTATTTATTGCTAAAAGCTATTTCTTGATAGAGAAGTAAAAAGGTGCAGAAGGTGTTTCTGACCTGGATGAGGAGGTTTGGTCCCTGGTTTGGATCTTGTCTCTGTTGGCCAGAATCCACTTCAGCACGTGATCAAGCTTCTCTTTCACGCTGTCATCTCGTTTGACGAAGCGGCTGGTGTATCCGTCCCTTAAATTAAAATCTGGGCTCTTTGTGGGCTGCACATAATAGCGCAGCTGCCGCTGGTCGTTGCAGAAGTTCCTGTGGGAGTCCAGAGAGAAGCAGCCCACCTCCACAGGCTGCTTGTATAGCGGGAAGTTCCTCTCGTACAGCTGTCTGTGAGCGCTCAGAGTCTGCTGCTGGCCCTCCTCGGTCGATCTGAGGCGCTTATTCGTCTTATAATCACCGCTGGAGTCTCCGCATCTTTTATTATAAACAGACTCGTGATGATGGTCTCTGTGGTAACGTTGAGCCATGGCGTGCTTTTAGTGTCGTGTGATGAGTTAAACCCCTGCAGATCTCAGCATTAGCAAATATATCTCGATAGGACGTGTTTATCTAATAAAGTAATGCAAGTATGAATGAATACAATGAAGTTCTTAATAGAAAGTAACGTTAGATAACCAACCAACCAGCTTATGTGATAGCAACAACCGCACTTCCATTAGCTAACATGTCTTTCTCAAGAATTTGTAATTAACAAAAATAGTCTTCCATAGGGAATGTTTAATAATAAGAGGCGTTTCAAAAATAAACGAGGTCCTTAGTTAGGATTAAACTGATATCTCACTCAGATAACATATACTGTTAGCGGATCAAGCGTGTAAACAACAATGAATACACACTTTCAAAATAAAAGCCCTACATGCTAACTTCAAAATAAAAGTCCGCAACTGAGCATGATAGATGTTAAAGTCGACATGAAAGGAAAATTCACCCTATCTATTTCATGTTTTATTTTTTATTTTTATTTTGAAAAACCGACCTTGTAATTTAATCAAAATGTCACCACTGAACCTTTTGGTAAAAATGATCGACTTCTCTCTGATAGCCTATATAACACAGATATAAACTATTCTGAAAGAATAATAATAATAATAAAAAAACTGAAATCGAAATTGTGAGACACAAACTCGCAACTGCTGGATATAAAGCCAGAATTGTGATTTTTTTTTTTTTTTTTTTTTAACCACTTGGCAGAAACAGTATTCCCTTTGGAAGATTTGTCGCTTCCTCTGTTCCATCACAAATTTAAAACGTTTGATTTACATTTCTTGGACACAATGAATATCATTACTAAAATCAAAAATGGACATTTGCAGGCAACATTTCCTTTTTATTGCCATCTTATGTATCATGTGAAATCTAGGCCTACTACACTGGGTTTGCTATACCCTGACAATACAGTCCTAAAATAAGCTGTTAATATATTTCTTGCTGTGGAGGTACTTTAAAATGTCAAGTACAGCAATCAACTTCAGACAATATCAGACAATTAATTAAAGTATCCACCTTTTTCTTCATCGCGGAAGTAAGCCTACGGTTCATAAGCCGTAAATAACGAGAAGAATAACAATGTGCGGTAAACGTTAAAACTGTTTGCACTACAAACCAGTGTGTTTATTATTAAGATAATACATTAAAGTAATATGGTAAGACACATCAATTTTTAATATCAAGTAGCAAAACGAACTGTTTTGTACAGCTAAAAATAGCTGGACGCGGATGAGACCGGAAGCTAGACGCATAAAATTTACAAATGGCCACGTCCATTTTAACAGGAAGAAAAAGGTAGATAGTTCACCACCAAAATGAAAATTCTACCATCATTTACTCACCCTCATGTCGTCCCAAACTTGTATGCATGTCTAAAAGATATTTTGAAGAATGTTGGTAACCACAGAATTTCAGTTCCCATTGCCTTCCATCATATTTTTGTCCATACAGTGAAGGTCAACAGGAACCAAAACTGTTTGGTTACCAACATTTTTAAAAATATCTTCTTTTGTGTTCCACAGAAGAAAGTAAGTCGCCAGTTTGGCATGACATGAGGGGGAGTAAATGATGACAGAATCTGACAGAAACTATCCCTTTAAATCAGGAACGGACTTGGGCTGCTTTATTAGGACCATGGAGAATTCGATCATGCAAATAACTTTAAATTTTCACCTCTATAATTATATTCAGAATGAGCTTTATTCACCAAGCGTGCACTAACAATGAAGGAATTTGTTGTGATTTATATTATATATTATAATATATATTTTAACCTCTATGAATTCCAAGGCTGTTTAATACATAATATAATCTGCTCACCTAAATAGACTGTTCCTGTCAAGTTAGTTTGATGCAGAAAAAAAAAATCAATTTCCTTTCAATGAAAAGACTTTAGAATGAGAGTAAAAGCCATTGCATCTCAACTACTGATATGAAAGCTGCTGCCTATAATCCATCTCTTCAATGTATAACACTTTGCATTTCTGGTAAACGCAAACTTACCACGCATAGCATATTTTTCAACATAAATAGCAAAGACATATGACAGGTATGGTGAAACTGGAATGAAGTAGAAATCCCAATAGATAGCAAATGCTTTAATTTCACAATGGAAGTTGACATCAAAAGCATGATTTCCCAAGATTTGGCATGTGCATTTCTGAATCCTTTAGAAAAGAGTGTTTCAGTTTAAAAGAACAGATATGCGGGAACCAGCAAGAGTACAAGAGCTTTTCAATTTACAAAGTATACATTGGCCAGCAGCAGCAAACATTCCTTAGAGCTCAAAGATTATACAACAATCTAATTATCAAGCATTCTTCGAGGACTTAATTCATATTCATGGATAATAATGCATCACATTAATCCCAACCAAGAACATATAATGTAGAACAGCATACTCAGTTACATGGCAGATGCTCCTCAACCTAACAAATATATTTATGAAGATAAACTACAGTATGTACAGACAAGTTCCAGCTCTGTCTATCAAAGGGACAACTCCTGAGATATTTTTAACAGTGATCTGTAGTGTGTTTGTAAGTCCGAATGCACTTTTTGGCCTGTTGTAAATTAACTCCCAGTGTAAAACATGAGGTTGGACAGGTTGAAAAGCCACTCTGTGTGTGTGGGTTTGGGAAACTGTAAGTATCTCTCAGTATTTAAAGAGAGACTGATTCGATTGTGTCAAACAGACACTTTACTGGGGTATGTTTTCATAAACTAAGGCCAGAACTGTGGTTTACTCGGGTTGCGGGTTGCTGGGACCCCAGGAAAAGAGACTGGGAAGGCGGAAGACAGAGTCTCTCCGTGCTGGGTCGGGAAGAGTCAGGGCCTCTGGAGCGGACTTCTTCCGTGGTCTGTCTTTGGGCACAGAAAGGAAGTCTGGAGCTTCGGTGGAGAGGGGTGTAGAGGGAGCGCTGGATGGGCCGCTACGAGCGCAGGCTGACAGGGGCGTCTCGCTGATGGCAATAGCTGGCGGAAAGGTTCCCAGCTTCTTATTGGTGGCTTCCTGAGTGGCTCGTTCATATTCTCTCACTTCCTCCATTGTCATGTCTGTAAACATTTAAAGCAATGAAATATCAATTAGTGGGGTATAGTGGACATCTGAAACTTGAAGACAAAGTCTCCTCCCTAACGTAATTTATACTGGTCTAAACCAGCGGTGTTAAACTCAGATCTTGAAGGGAAACAGTCCTGTTCCAACATAGTTCCAACATTACTTCAACCCATCTATCTGTACTTTCTAGTAAACCTGAAGGACTTAATTAGCTGGATCAGTTGTGTTTAATTAGAGTTGAAGCTAAACTCTGCAGGACTATGGTCCCCTAGAAGTTGAGTTTGATACCCCTGGATTAAACATCCAATATAAAATCATATTCAGTCTGATGTTCACGAGGCTTCCATTAACAAGCTGCAGTAAAATGTTTCATGCTACTTTTATCTGAAAGTGAAAGTCGTGACGTATTGTCAAGTATGGTGACCCATACTCGAAATTGGTGCTCTGCGTTTAACCCATCCAAGTGCACACACACAACAGTGAGTAGTGAACAAATGCACACACACACACACACCCGGAGCAGTGGGCAGCCATTGCTCCAGCGCCCGGGGAGCAATTAGGGGTTCGGTGCCTTGCTCAAGGGCACCTCAGTCATGGTATTGAGAGTGGAGAGAGCGCTGTACATTCACTCCCCCCACCAACAATTCCTGCCGGCCCGAGACTCGAACTCGCAACCTTTCGATTACGAGTCCGACACTCTAACCATTAGGCCACGACTTCCCCACACCATCTGTTTCTACAGGCTTTTGTGTGTCTATTATTTATAGCGGTCTTCCTTTCGTACCATTAGTCATCAAATTCTGGTTAACAATGTCATGATGGTAGTGAGGGGTATCTTTAATTCAGGGGTGGCCAGACTTACTCCTGGAGGACCACCTTCCTGTAGAGTTTAGCTCCTCCCTAGAAGTGTTTAATGATCCTGAAGACCTTGATTAATTGGGACAAGCGCTAAACTGCTGAAACATTGCCCTTCAGGAGCAGGATTGGGGACCCCTGCTCTAATCTCCAAAAGAGGTAAAAGAGATGTTGTTTTTTCCTTTTTTGAGGAGAAAACCGCTCTGCTTTCTATTTAATAACATAATAACATTTTCAGTGTTAATGACTGAACAATTTGTTCAAGCCATCTAATCTAATCAGTATGGTCAAGGTCCTTGATGAGAACATGAAGAACAATTTTAAAGAGCTGAATTTTCAGCTGAAACATCTTTTCTGTCTGTGTGTTCTTGCAGTGACTCATGCAAAAGTAAACATGGTTGTGAGCTATGGATCACGACATCCTTCGGCATCCATGAGGTTTGTTAGTCATGACTCTGGGACAGAGTCAACACAAAAGAAGCCGCAAATAAAGGTAAAGAGATGAATAAACAACAATCTGAAGGGAAGGATGTGTGCATGACTGGCTAGTCAATGCCAAACTTACCAATCCACTCATCAACCCAAGCAAAAGCCTGTCTATGACCCAGCAACAGCACATCTCTTACCACCTACAGAAAGAAAGACAGGTAAAATATATGGTGATTGTGATGTTCCCAAGTATACATGTGTATTGGATGTGTTCCTGGATCTTGTGCTGGAGAATTACTTCTGTGAAACAAACATATCCCTAATCTTCCCTAACCCCAATGCTAACAATAACCCTAACATCAGAATAAAATGAAAAGTTAAAAGAAATGTTGTTGAAGCCCCAGCTCCAGCACAAAGCTGACTAATCCTAACCCTTAAATCTGACTGCTTGACAGGAATATTGTTTCAGAACCAACAAAGATGATCCAGGGACTTGTGCTGCTAGATGATATCATGGTAAGCACAGCTGGATAGACAGATCTATCCATAGATCTGAGTAATCTGCAGTGAGAGTAACTACAACATTAGGGTTTTAGGGGGCTCGTCCGGGATATGCATGTGGAATGGTTGAAGTGACCTTGTGCACAAACTGCTCCACACGTGTCTGAAGTCCCCACACCTCGAACTTCACCGTTACTAGCTTATAGGAGCACATGATGGGATCCTGTGTGTCCCTCCAGCCCTCCTGCAGCAAACCCCGGGCTGTCTTCTCGGATTTAAAGTATCGTGGGTCCTAGAGTGGAAATACAGAATGGAAGTAAAATAAAAAGTTCTGGAATGCCCACAGAATTTATTATATATACACAATACACAAGAAATTCTCATTTCAACCTTTAAAAGACTTATTTATAGCAGAATAGAAAGAAGACAGGAGATGACGGGAAGAAAAGGTGAAATTCAGATTAAATAAATTACATGAACCAACACATGCCAATTATGCAAACACTAAGCAATGGCTCTGACAATTGGTTTTCTTATTATACAGTTAATAAATGGTAAATTACTCTCCGGTCCAACTTTGATCTGAGAAGTTTTTAGCTGTTCTCACTGTAAACATGTCCTTGTACTGGTTGCGTTCTGGTTGGTGGCGAATTTATGTACACAAACTAAACATATCTATGATGTTACATTTAAATTACAGATGTTAATTATATTATTGTTAATTATATGTTTATAGCCTCATTTTAGATTTCTTTCTGTATTTGTACATAATGTATTTCTTTTTTTCCTACCCTGTGTTACTGCGTTTAATGCCTGTACCTTCCAACCTGTTCTAGCTGATGAAACACCTGAAAGCATATTGCATCTTTTTACTTATGCACAAAATTTACAGAGTGAATTCCATTTAAAAGTTAGCTTCACTTTGCTCTACTCACTCTGGAGAGCAGAGCACTTGAAGTGAGTGCTCTACGCACCAACTACCCACCGGTGTTCCACAGGGTTCAGTACCTGGCCCATTTTTACTCTCCCTTTTCACCAAATCACTTTGCAAAATTATCACCTCTCAAAGCTTTTTCCCATTATACCTATGCAGATGATACTCAATTCTCTTTTCACCCTCTGACAACAAAATATCATCTGGAATTAACATATTTCTGCCTGCATATCTGAATTTATTGAAAACTGAGCTGCTGATAATCCTGGCCAAAGAACCAACCCTGCCAAGACCTTGTTATTTCAATAGACAACAAAATCATCTCACCCACACAAGAATGGTAAGAATCGTGGGATCATAATCAACGAGGTCTATTATACCTGGAGAATGCTACCCATTCATATCAATGGTAGCTGCCTGGAAGCTCTTTGTTTTTGATCCAATGACCTAATCTGTAAATGCTACGTGACAAATGTGAAAAAAACAAAATAAAAACATTTTAAAACAGTTCAAACTGACCTTGAATTGACCATCACTTATACACTTAAGCCCAAAGTATACTTCAGTTTTGATGTGAATACTTGTGTATGCATACAGCCTTATGCGTAAGCTTTCAAAGTATACTCCATTTGATAGCGTGTGCAATAACACAGGTGCTTGACACATGCGCATTAGTGCCTGTGCTGATTGATAAAAAATGTTTTGATTCTTTTTTGACTGTGAAACAATGTACTGTTGACATTGTGGACAAGCTAATTTGTACAAAAACTTCAAGGCACGACCTGAGCGTACAGAGCACAGGCCTTCAACCCTGCTGCTGGGGACCCACTTTCCTGCAGAGTTCAGCTCCAACCCTAATCAAACACACCGGAACCAGCTACACAAGGTCTTCAGGATCACTTGAAAAGTCACAGGCCAGGTGTGCTGAAGCAGGTTGGAAATAAACATTGTAGGACAGTGGGTCCCCAGGAGCAGGGTTGAAGACCTATAGTATAGACTACACATAGTTAGTGCTGTGCTTCTGATGAAATTTACGCCACGTGCTGCACGCATATACTAGCGCAGTGTTTTTTTGGCACCTGATTTATCCACTCAATTAGTAGAGACTGTAAGGATTGGCGCGGGGGGGGGGGGGGGGGGGAAATGCAATAGTGTACGTGTAAAAAAAAAAGAATACTTTGGGCTTTTTTTGGGCTAACATCATCAGGAAAAGGACCTTTGTAAACGGATTTGTTCACTTTTGCTTGTAACTACCTCACAAATAGTGTCTCCTTCCCACAATGCCATTGAGGGGCACAAAAATACCAGTTGGAACGTCCTCAGAGCAAGATGTTAACTGTCAATGATTTAGATTCACAGTCTGTTTAGCAACACAGAGAACTAAATAAAATGTTATTACCTTGAAATACACCTTTAGTCATATTGCCTTTAAAAACATAATTAAACTTTGCAATACATTTCACACAAACACACACACCGTGTCAATTTAACAGCATGTCCTAGATGAAGTTCAGTTTTAGGGTTTTTAATAAGCGGTCAACCTCAACATACAATCAATGGATTATTTGAATCACTTCTTTCTACATTTTTCTTCTTTTAAAACAGTTGTTAGTGCACTGTTGGTTCTTTGCAATGTTATGCTTTCTCTTCCTATTTTCAGTACATTTTTATTTAAATCATTTTTATTTAAATGTAACATCAATTTTATTTTTAATCAGCTGAACAACTACTTAAACTCAAATGGATACCTGGACAATTTTCAATCTGGTTTCCGAGCGCATCACAGCACAGAGACAGCACTCATTAAGATAATAAATGATATTCGCTTTAATTCTGATTTCGGCAAAATATCAGTGCTGGTAATATTAGATCTTAGTGCTGCGTTTGACACTGTCGATCATTACATACTTCTAGAGAGACTGGAAAACTGGGTCTGGCTTTCTGAGATGGTACTCAAATGGTTCAGGTCATACTTAGAAGGGAGAGGTTATTATGTGAGTATAGGAGAACATACGTCTAAGTGGACATCCTTGACATGTGGAGTCCCACAAAGCTCAGTTCTTGCACCGCTCTTGTTTAGCCTCTATATGCTCCCACTAAGTCAAATAATGAGAATCGCAATTTGGTTTTATCACAGCTATGCTGATGATACCCAGATTTACCTAGCCTTATCTCCAAATGACTACAGCCCCATCGACTCCCTCTGCCAATGCACTGATGAAGTTAACAGTTGGATGTGCCAGAACTTTCTTCAGTTAAACAAGGAGAAAACTGAAGTCATTACATTTGGAAACAAAGATGAAGTTCTCAAGGTGAATGCATACCTTGACTCCAGGGGTCAAACAACTAAAAATCAAGTCAAAATATTGGGGTGATTCTGGAGACAGACCTTAGTTTTAGTAGTCATGTCAAAGCAGTAATTAATCAGCATACTATCATCTCAAAAACATTGCAAGAATTAGATGTTTTGTTTCCAGTCAAGACTTGGAGAAACTTGTTCATGCCTTTATCACCAGCAGGGTGGATTATTGTAATGGTCTCCTCACCGGCCTTCCAAAGAAGACCATTAGACAGCTGCAGCTCATCCAGAACACTGCTGCCAGGATTCTGACTAGAACCAGAAAATCTGAGCATATCACACCAGTCCTCAGGTCCTTACACTGGCTTCCAGTTCCATTTAGGATTGATTTTAAAGTACTTTTACTTGTTTATAAATCACTCAATGGCCTAGGACCTAAATACATTGCAGATATGCTCACTGAATATAAACCTAACAGACGACTCAGATCATTAGGATCGAGTCAGTTAGAAAAACCAAGGGTTCACACAAAACAAAGGAAGTCCGCTTTTAGCTATTATGCCGCCTGCAGTTGGAACCAGCTTCCAGAAGAGATCAGATGTGCTAAAACATTAGCCACATTTAAATCCAGACTCAAAACTCATCTGTTTAGCTGTGCATTTGTTGAATGAGCACTGTGCTACGTCCGAACTGACTGCACTGTATTTTATGTATAATCATTTTCTATTTCTGTTTTAAATTCATTTTAAATCAATTTCTAATTCCTTGTCTTTATTATTTTTAATTCCTTGTTTTTATTGGTGAATTTTTTTTTTTTATTTATTTATTTATTTTTTTTAATGACTATTTTACTTCCTTTTGTGTAAAGCACTTTGAATTACCACTGTGTATGAAATGTGCTATATAAATAAACTTGCCTTGCCTTGCCTTGCCTTAAACCATTTACTTAAAGTCATGCCTTTTTATTGTTGATAAAATAAACCTTTCACCAACAAATGTTTTTGAACAAACACTGACGAGATTGACATTACTTGCTTTATTTGCATTGTGCCCCATTAGGACATAGTGCTGAAGTTGTTTTCTGTAACATAAGCAATTTTATTTGTCTAAAACGAGGACTAGAGTGATCACTTATCATTCCCAGCACTGCAGCTGTTCTTTTCCCTTCCACATCTAATCCCACCTCTGCTTTTTTATTCCTCAAACAGAACCACTGCGGCCCTGGATCTTTAGATAGCAGCGAGCTCCTGCCAGGGAAAGATAACACTGCACTCCTCTCATCTGTCTATGCTTACCTCTGCAGGAGGAGAGAGACAGTATGTGGAAATGAATTGCTGCAGAGGTACAGTGGAGAGGTGATTCTGAGTCTTGTGTGTATCCAGTAGAGATCTCTACAGGCTCTTTTTAATAATTCAGTACTGGCTTAAAAATAACCCATACTCCTTTGTTTTCTTCTATGTGGGAGAAGCACTCCCCTGTTTCTTCAAAACAAAATCCCATCAGCACTAAATACCATATCAACAGAGCTCAAATGAATAAATCATAGAGGTCAGTGTGGAAAATATTGGAGGTGTTTATTAGTACATACTGTACCTTAGAGGGAAATTTTTACTTTGTACATTTGTATTGCTTATAAATTATTGATCATCTCTTTAATGGATTATATATTTATGTGTTTTACCGGAGAAATATCTTACCTCTGACTCCTTGTAGTAGCGCTCTGGGATCTCGTCGTAGGCGATGTCAATAAAGCACACCTCCGTTTCTTCTTCTCGGAGCTCTGTATCAAAGATCTAGAGCACAATGAGAGGATGTTAGAAAGAAAATTAGTGAAGAAAAAATCTGCCAGCTACCACTGCTACTGAAAATGTCAGGATGCACTTAAACTCCAAATTAGTTTTAACCAGATGTGATGTAACAAGTTTCCTTTGTCCACACTGGATGCAACACAATCAGAACATATATGATCTGTAAAATACAGAAATGGGGAGGGGATGATATATTACAGTGAGTGGAAATCAAGCAACTAACAGAACACCTTTTCGCTTGTGGCTCATTGCAAGTAGCAGATTAACCAAATAAAGGGATCATTCACCCAAAAATGAAAAAATTCTGTCCTTAATTACTCACCCTCATGTCATTCCAAACCCGTAAGAGCTTCATTCATCTTCTGAACACAAATTAAGATGTTTTTGATGAAATCCGAGAGCTCTCTGACCCTCCATAGACAGCAACACAACTGCAATGTTCTCAGACCCAGAAAGGTAGTAAGGACATCGTTAAAATAGTCCATGTGACATCAGTGGTTCAATCGTAATGTTATGAAGCTACGAGAATACTTTTTGTGCTCAAAGAAAACAAAAATAACGACTTTATTCAACAATTTCTTCTCTTCCGTGTCAGTCTTTGTCGCATGATCACGAGAGTACCACGACTTAGGCTGAACCACTGATGTCACATGGAATATTTTAACAATGTCCTTGTGTTTCAGTCTATGCAGGGCCAGAAAGCACTCGGATTTTATCAAAAATATATTAATTTGTGTTCTGAAGATTAATGAAGACTTATGGGTTTGAGGTTAAGACATGAGGGTAATTAATGACAGAATTTTCTTTTTTGGGTAACCTATTCCTTTAATTCAGGAGAGTCCAATTTGCTCCCGAAGGGCTAATATCCTGCAGAGTTAATCTCCAGTGTGCCCCAATATATTGGCTGGAAGTTTCTAGTAATCCAGAAAGACCTTGATTAGCTGGTTCAGGTGTGTTTAATTAGGATCGGAGCTAAACTCTGCAGGACAGTGAATCTTCAGTAACAGGACTGGACAACCCTAGATTAACCAAGTTATAACTGGTTGCCAAGTTGCTGTATTGTTGGTTACAGGTTAGTCTCATACCCACAGTCCAAGAGTTTGATATATACACTACACACAAAACTGAACAACAGGCTTTTAAACAATCCGCCAAGAAAGTAAGTCATGCTTTACAAGTTCCCAGACTGATACACTGAGTGGGATTTTTCAAAGTTTGTGAGGCTCAGCTTCACATTGAATCAAGTAAACTGTTGTTGGTCATTTTACGGCAGGTGTGTTTAATTAGAGTTGGAGCTGAACTTTGGAGGACAGTCGATCGCCAGGAGCAGGATTGGGCACCCCTGTTTTACGTCAATCACATGATCTCTTTTTTTTATCTGAATGGGTGGATGTTGAACCACAGTAGCTGCTCAACTTTGTCACCCTCACAAATCATCAACTTTCACTGACAGTGACTTCCGGTTGCTTATTGCAGCAAATCACTCTCAGCATGAACACAAGCTTGTTCATTTGTCACCAGGATATGACTCAGTGGAAGTCTTTCTGTTGTGGGTAAATCTTCAGGAACTCTCAGCAGACTCCAACACTTCTACAGCCGCAGACTCCACGCTGTCCACAAGAAGGAGCTCTCGGTCTGCGTGCGAGTCAATGCCAGCGCGTGTATTGCATAAGCTGCCACTCATCCGAGAGCTTGCAGCCTCACAAAGACTGTAATGGTGAGAGCGCTCCGCTTCAAAGGATCAGGTGCTTTCAGGTGAGAGAACGGCTCTCCTGTTGTCGGCCACCTGTGTGGGTTTGCCAATTACATTGTAATTCTTTTCATATCCAACTGACAGTAAGCTTCAGGGATGACATGGAGAGAAATGTATAAAACCTCTTTATTTTAAAATGTAGACACAAAGGAGAGTGCAGTAGCTGTGAGAGCAAGGAATGGATGGGTTGAAACTGTAAAATGAAGAATGCAAGAGGATGACATGACAGTAGCTGAATATTTTATAAAATAAGGTATGGTGGACCTTATCAAGAGAGATGGGGAGGAAGACAGAAAGGAAAATTTGGCCATATAAAATTGGCCATAATTTCTGAGATGTGGCATCAGCACGCAGTCAAAGCATAAAACATGGACAAGTTTATCAAAGCTGAAGAATGAAATACAAGAACCAACTCTAAATCCCAATAGTGATGATAAGCAGCATTAAAGTAGACTATTGCTGCAACGCAGACTAATGCATGATGGAGTGTGCCGTTTAAACTTCAAAGCAGCCAACATGGCTCAAATGTAGGGAAAACATCAGAAACAGCCTCTCACGCCAATGAGGAGGCGGAATACAGATCAAGGATTTGTGTTTTGTCCTCTTACAGATGCAGACGGAGTTCTACAGGTGCAAAAAGACAAGACTCAAGTGAGGAGGTGGGTTCAAATATCACTCTGCCGAAGACCGCAAAGTGCTGTCCCTTGTACCTGCAGCGTGACCGTGGTCGATTAAGCAAAAAAGCAAGGTCCATGAAGAATGATTTACTGAGTCTGGTGTGGAAGAACTTGACTGGCCTGCATAAAGTTCACAACTGAACCCCACTAAACACCTTGCAATAGGAACAGCCAGCAAGACCCCATCATCAAACATCAGTGCCTTAACTTCACTGCCACTCGTATGTCTGAATGGAAACAAATCCGTGCATCCATTTTCCAACATTTAGTCAGTGGAAAGTCTTTCCAAAACAGAAGTGGAAGCTGTTAATACAGCAAACGAAGAACAAACTCCCTATTTATACCCATGGTTTTGTAATTAAATGCTCAATAAGCACATACAGCAGGTGTGTAAGTGTCCAAATACACTGTCAGTTTCAAATAAATTAAACTTTTAAAAATAAATGTCTTGAGACCTTGTATTTTTCCCAATTCCAAAAAACTTGGACTATAAATATTAGTTGATGACCTTTTTTTCCATGACTATATGCAATATTGTTAATGAAAAAAAAAAAAAGACTAAAATGTAGTTTATATATCCAAAATATCTCTTAAATTTTCTTCAACAAAAAGGGGAAAAATATAGATCTCATGCTTGGGTTTGCCAAATGTCAAGACTTTAAACATGCCTTTCAGTGCTTTAATTTCAAAAGGACACATTTTCTGCTTTGTGTTTTACTTTTTGGAACGGGAAATCCCTAGATACATATTTTTTTAAATTTTAATATATATATATATATTTAATTCAAGTGCTGTTTTTTGAATGCTGTGTCATGCATGAGAAGCTGCAAAATATGAGATTGTAATGGTCAAAGACTTCCTTCTATTGCATGTTAAAACAATAGAAAAGCGCTCAGATTATGAATTCTATGCCACAGATCAGCTTGCAGCTCCATTTGGTTCCACCAGTGATGCAGACGTATCTTACAGCATCTTAAAAGTAAGAATGAACCAAAACACTTTGCTTTGTTAATGCATGTTTCTGTTTTTTAGTGCACAATATATTGGTGCTCATTAATCCAAAAAATAAAAATGTCTGTATAATCTTATCAAAATGTATTAATGTTCTTTTTTTTGGTTGATATCACAAATCCCTCTTATTTTTCATCCCCCTCCCTCCAACCACCTGCATCAACACACAGGGCTTGTACAGGACAGGTAGCTCAACAGAAGCCATTACTTTAAAAGAACCACTTCAAAGCACGTTTAGAGCAGGTCAAAATGCATAATGGTGATCCATCTGTGATGTGTGAAAAGATTTTGTGGTCAAATAAAACCGAAAAGTCTTTCAGCTGAAATTCAAAGTGATGTACAGCAAATCTAACACTGCTCACACCTCAAAAACGCCAGAGCTCATGCTGCCTCTTCTCAGCAGGAACTGGGCTTCTTGTTAAAATACAAGGATTAATGGTGCAAGATACAAAGAAATGAAGCAGGAGAGCCTGCTTTAGTAAAATAAAAATAACATTTTCAGTGGGGCAATGGTTCCAAACACAAGACCAACTTAACATCAAAAAGTGCCTGAAATCGTCAAAATTCACAGGTACCTGTCGGTCTGGAAACAAAGTGGTGTTTACAGGGTCTTAGGCTAGTAGAATAATGCACTTCTTAAAGAATTAATCACTGGACTCAAGGATAGTGGCATCAAATATATGCATATGCATACCAATCACTGAATCTACAGTCAAAAATATGTGGATTGGACAATTATGCGATTTATTTTAATATAATGATGCTTAAAATAATTCATTTGAATATTTTCACAAGATGCCATATTAATGTTGTGCGGGTGATAGGTCTGACCCTCACTCCTTGATTTCAGCACCATGGACAGGGCAAATCAACAGCACATGGCCAGTGGAACGAGATGGGTGATAAAACCTGAAGCTATTTTCTGCTCATCAGCCACCGTTACTAAAGAAGCGTTGGCAACTCAACCGAGTGTGAAACACGGATGGTGAAAGAATGCAACGTTCTGTTATTTCTCACCTGCAGATGCAAAAATAGCCCTGAGGTGAACCAACCAGCACCCCAAAACCTCCCAACAGATGCTACCTTGCTCCTACACCTCTCCTTTACAGTGCCACAAGCACATTCATATTTCATTCAATCACTTTGTCTGCTATCAATCATTTTTCTTGTCTTGTTTTCCAGTATGCCATTATAGTATGAAAATGCAACATCTTGTGTTCCAAGATATTTTCTAAGAACACAATATAGTGATACCTTCCATTTTTGAATTTTTTAAGTTAATTTCATATACAATGTTGGTTGTCACTACTTCATCCCTTCACACTGTACAACTGATTTCTCTCCCTCTCTGAAGTACATTTAATCATTGTAAGTTCAAGCACATCATTTGTAAATGTTAGATCTTCAAACAAACCCACACACGCCTCAAACTGATCACAGAAGAGGAAGAACTATCCGCCTGCAGTGAGTGATCTTTAAAATGCTCTCATTTGGGGCAGAGGATAAAAGTGTTACTTGATGCCAAGAGCAAAGGAAAAAAACAAAGCGAAATTCTTTCTGAGTGAGTGAGTGAGCATGTGTGCGGAGACTCGAACAGAAGCTCGGGACAGCACTGGCTCAGACAGACTGTAACCGCCGTCTGGAACAATCCTGAAACACGTAAGCTCTTCAGACTGACTGCAGGCCAGCATTATTAAAGAGTCAAGCTCACCCAGAAACTCTCTCCAGGACAAATCCCATCTGAAATCACAAGCGCTTTTTGGCTAGTGGGTTTCTTCCACTTAGATTTACACAGTGTTAAGGAAGTCAAAACCTCTGAAAACATTCCAGTAAATAATAGCTGCAGATACTGACATTTTGTCATCATTTACTGAACCTCACACTTAGTTCAAAACCTGCAAAAGGTTCTTTCTTCCACGAAATAGATGTTTATCAGAATGTCAACATAAATGTATATGAATATGCACAAGTGTGAATGAGATCTGTGAGTGACATCCTATGGACTACTTTATTGTTGATTCTATGTACTTTTTATAGCTTCAAATCCAGGTGACTAACTGATGACAAATATTTTGGGAGAATAGTTTACCAAAAAAATAGCTGAAAACTTGCTTACCCTCAGACCATGAATTTGTTTCTTCTTTGAATCAGATTTGGAGAAATGTAGCATTACATCACTTACTCACCAATAGACGTGCTGCAGTGAATGGGTGCCGTCAGAATGAGAGTCCAAACAGCTAAAAACATCACAATAATCCACAAGTAATCAACACACCTCCAGTCCATGAATTAACATCTTGTGAAGATGTTCTAAGATACAAATCTCTTATTGAGGTGTTTAACTTTTAATTTCAAAATACAAGTCCATAGCCCATAATAATGCTTCCTCCAGTGAACAAGTCCATCTCCTCTTGTCCTCCCACATCAAAATCCAGCGACACATTTGTTTCTGGACTGTTTTTTGCTTGTTAATGGTGCTTGATCTGTGCATATTATTGATTAACAGACAGGAGTGGTGTGGATTGCTTGTGGGTTATTGTGATGTTTTTATCAGCTGATTGGATTCTGGTGGCACCCATTCACTGTAAAGGATCCATTGGTGAGCAAGTGATGTAATGCTCAATTTCTCCAATCTGTTCCCAAGAAGAAGCAAACCCATGGTTCTTGGATGGCCAGAGGGTGAAATTTCAGCAATTTTTCCTCTCTGTGTGAACTATTCCTTTAATAATGAATGAATATTTAATCAGAGTAATAAATAAATAGGGGAAGACCCACAGCTCTATAAAGTTTTATAAGCACATTAAATCTAGTGATGCCACAAATTGTTTCCGAGACTCCACTAGGCTTATTATTTGTTAGTTTTGTCCATCATTTCTCTCATTCCACATGATCAACAGTTTTCCCTTTACAGAAAAGATTTAGATGAAAGACAATTGAGAAAAGACCAGGAAAGATGAAATCATGCATATTTACACTGCATCCAGTATACATACATTGTCACTGATGCCTTTGTTGTCTTCATACTTTGTCTCAACGTGGATGGAGAACTTTGGCAGGAAAGAGCACTAAAGAAGAGAGAAAAAAAAATGTTGAATGTGTCAAAAATGAGTTAAATAAGGCAAAAACAGCTACCCTAGAAAGTATTTGGATACTTAAAAACATACACTGTAACTGATTTCTGTAATTTGAACAGTATTTTACTGTAATATGTACAGTAAGATACTGTAAAATGTATATACAGTATTTTACTGTAAACTGCAAAGGATTGTGGGAAAATATATGTATTTTACAGTAAACTACTGTAAATTTACAGTAGTGAACTTGCCCGCGAAAAACTGACCAATGGCAAGGGAGATTTCTTTTATTTACTCTTTGGTGGAAGCAGCAGTAAAAGGACAAAAGAGAAAGGTTGCACTGTTAACTGGACAAAAAGGTTAGTATATTATTTCTGTTTTATGCAAAACTGAGATATTTTAAGATGTTTTAACTTGTTAACAACAAACTAACATTATCCATCGTGTCCTTTTTCATGTCCGGAGTTGGGGCCTTTTTTCCTGACTGACGGCCGGATTAACGCCGCCATAACGGTGATAACATCGACTGGTGAGTAAACTAAGGTCACCTATATTAGTCGAAATAAACCTTAGTTAAACCGAGAAACACGTTTGTAGGTTATGCTACCCCTTTAATGCAAGTTAGTTAATCTGGCAAATCCTTACTTAACCTTAACAGGTACTAACCTGAAATAACGTTACTGAGGTAAAGTGCAGGCAACGCCACTGTTTCAGTCGAGATTTTAAACAGTATTTTCAGGTACTTCTTTTGTTTGTTCTTTTCAAGTTTCTAGTCTAGATTTCGTCTGCAACGTCGGAGGTGTATTTTGGAGCCTCTTCTTGTGAATGCCATCGATGATAACATCAACTGGTAAGTTAATAATGTAATTTAGCCGAAGTTAACGAACACAGAGAAGCATAATATCTTTTGTACACTGCCTCTTTATCGCAAGTGCAATTCTCTTCAAATGCTATTTAAGTTAGAAACGTGTGTACCAATGTTGTATGTAACTTTAGAGACGGTCCCTAAATTCAGTGAGAGACGTAAAATAAAACCGCGAGCTAACATGAAATACTGAGGAAAACTGAGTTAAGAACTACCACTGTAAAGTACATCTTTTGTATTTTATTTTCAAGTTTGTGGTCTTGTCGTCTGCATCGGAGGAGTACTGGAGTCTTTTCCTGTGATTGCCGTCGTAACAACAGGTGAGCTTTCATCAACTTAACTAATGTTACTAAAGTAGCCAAATTAGCCACGGGCTGCTGTTCTCCACTAACTCGCAGAACGAGTTTACTTTTTAAAGAGAGGAACGGGCTAGCAATATATTAATATAGTAAGTTTTGCTTATAAATATTAAAAATGTGGTAACACTTTACAATAAGGTTCATAACATTAACGTTAGTTAAAAACATTAGTAAACATGAGCTAAGAATGAACAATACTTCTACAGCATTTATTAATCTTAGTTAATGTTAATTTCAGCATTTACTAATGCATTATTAGAATCTCAAGTTGTGTTTGTTCTTGTTAATTAATACATTAATTAATGTTAACAAATGTCACCTTATTGTAAAGTGTTACCAAAAATGTTTATTTTATTAAAAATGTTTGTATTACTGTATGGTAGTTTTTTTTCTGATCATAAACTATAGTAACACTAAAAGGGTGTTGTGACTCTGTCTGTTACAGGAGATTTCTCCAAGCAAAAACAGGATCTTGACTATGAGGGCAAAATCATCATACAGCCAGCTGTCTGTTTTGCAGAATTAGGTAACCCAAAATACATTTTGTTTTACATTGCATTACATTCATGCATTTGCCAGATGCTTTTATCCAAAGCAAGTTATATTGTATTTAAAGTAGGGGAGCACGGGGCACAACCTAACACTGTTTGACTTTCTTAGTTTGTGTTTAATTGAGTATAATTTTTTAATACACTTTAATTTCACACTTGTCTAGTACAAATATGTTGCGTTGTTCATAATGCCCCGTAGGTAGGGTACATTGCAACATGTGAGGGGCACTTTGTAACATAACCATATGACGGCTTAAAATGTTATCGGATCTAATGAAAAAAATATACAAGACAAACTAAAATATTTTGTCAATAAAATAAAATCATTATCTTTTTCAAATAAAATAATGGCATTTAAGAATGAAAAATAATCTAATTTTGGAGTTTGACAATGAACACATTGCAACCATGCTTGGGACGGCCCTGATCGCAACACACAGCTACATATACAGTGTAGTTCAAAACAGAGTGCGCAAATGAAGAAACACATTCATAAATGATGCACTCCCCTCCCTCCACACACAGCTGTCATAGGACATGAGACACATAAACGAGCCAAAATGCTTTACATTTCTTGAAATAATCATTTCTGAACATTAAACATCGATTGTCAGTCTTTATTCACCTGCTTCTTGTGGCTTCTCATTAAAACTAATGACAGTAAATGGTGTAAATTGCATCGCTAATGTCACAGAATAGCGGGGCACATTGTAACGCAGTGTTATAACGTTCCCCATCTGTGCAACTGGAATTTAAAACTGGTTAGTGTCTTCTGCTAGTTAGCGAAGCATTACAAAACTATCTAAACTGATAAATAACAGATTGGAGATTAAAATAATAGCAGATTTGTCTAATTTTAAATGAATACTAAAAACTGAGATGACAAAATTGACTTCAGCCAGAAATTTACTTCTACTTTGGTAGATATTCAGCGACATCTTCAAAAGATTTTTTAATTTTGGTGCACATTATTCTCTATATAGTGTTGATATGGCAGCTAGTAAATACTGTAAATTTGGTTATGCTAGCATGTGTGGAAATATTTAAACCATGTGTGTTACAACTAACCCTGTGTTAGTTTGTGCCCTGCGCTCCCCTACACATTTTATGAAGTTATTCATTCCCTGGGAATCAAACAGGGGCGGCGCTAGGGGTGGGCTAAGGGGGCTGAAGCCCTGAATGTTTTTATTACCATGTCTTGTGCGCATAAAGATTGAGTTTTCATGCGCATTAAAATTATTTCTATTAAACCAGCACTTGAACAGCAAAATGCAGCTGCTTTAGGTATCTTTAACTTACTGTAGCCTATAAATTCATAATACCGATATCCCCATCTGACAAAATTAGATTACTGTTACTGTATAGCAACAAATATATTTTTAATGAACTGATTGAATAAATGACTCAATGGCTCAGTCATTAAGACAGTGGCTTGCTGCCACCTACTGGTAATTTTAGTCTCATTTTTAATATTCTATTTTTTTTTCTATCATTACATATTTTTGTGTTCAAATTTTTTGTGTTTATATTTAAAACATTAATTTCATAACTTAAGCCACTTAGCCAATGTAAATTTTCAGCATAGCCTGTTTTATTTGACTTGTATCCCGTGTATTCTGATACATAAATTAATGTCTCTGGGCTAAGTAAGATTCCACTCACCCTAGAACCGCCCCTGGAATCAAACCCATTAATTCAGCATTCTAGTACTTTGCTCTACTGATTGAGAATGCATTGTAAAAAAATGGAGCTTTAATAATTTGAATGTGATGGATTATCAACTAATTATGTACCTTCCCTTGTAGGTGCGTTCAGATGTAGTATATAACGTTTTTATTAACATCAAAGTGCATACAGCACCAAGTTTGACAGTTGAGGCAAATTCTGTAAACACTGCTTTAAAAAAAAATAATGCTTTTTTTTTTTTCTTGTGCTTGCAGGTTCATTCAGACAGTCAATCTTTGTGGCACCAAATTCATTGAAAGTCACAGATCAGCTGGAATTCTGGAAAGAGGGTGCAAAGAAAAAGGATCTGCCTGAATCCCATCCTGCTGTTTCTCATCGGAGAGCTTGTCAACTTTGACGGTCAAAATGACTGAAATTTAACACAACAACACAAACTCATTTTTACTGTATTATTTCATTTTATTAACACTACCAGTCAAAAGGTTTTGAACAGTAAGGTTTTTAATGTTTTTAAAGAAGTCTCTTCTGCTCACCAAGCCTGCATTTATTTGATCCAAAGTACAGCAAAACAGTAAAATTTTGAAATATTTTTACTATTTAAAATAAATGTTTTCTATTTGAATATATTTTAAAATGTAATTTATTCCTATCAAAGCTGAATTTTTAACATCATTACTCCAGTCTTCATTGTCACATGATCCTTTAGAAATCATTCTAATATTATGATTTGCTGCTCAAAAAAACTATTATTATTATTATTATTATTATTATTATGTTGAAAACAGCTGAGTCAGGTTTACTTGATGAATAGAAAGTTCAGAAGAACAGCATTTATCTGAAATAGAAATCTTTTGTAATTAATGTCTTTATCTTCAATTTAAAGTATCCTTGTTAACTAAAAGTAGTAACTTCTATACCCCCCTTCTAATCCAAGCTTTTGAATGGTATAGTGTATAATGTTACAAAATCTTTTTATTTCAGATAAATGTTGGATCTTTGGATCTTTCTATTCATCAAAGAATCCTGAAAAAATGTACTCAACTGTTTTAAATATTTATGATGATGATAATAATAATAATAATAATAATAAATGTTTATCAGCATACCTAAACCAAAATGCCGCTGCAAGATTAATCTTTAATGAACCGAAAAGATCGCACGTCACACCTCTGTTCATCAATTTGCACTGGCTACCTATAGCTGTTCGCATAAAATTCAAGGCATTAATGTTTGCCTACAAAACCACCTCTGGCTCTGCACCCCTTTACCTAAATTCAGTACTTCAGATCTATGTACCTTCTAGAAGCTTGCGTTCTGCAAGTGAACGACGCATTATTGTTCATCCCAAAAAGGCACAAAATCACTTTCACAGACTTTTTCATTAACTGTTCCCTCCTGGTGGAATGACCTGCCCAACTCAATCCGAGCAGCTGAATCCTTAGCCATCTTCAAGAAGCGGCTAAAAACACATCTGTTCCATCTTTATTTGACCCTCTAACTCTAGCACTCTCTATTCTAATTATATTTTATCTATCTGTCATCTTTTTTATTTAAAATAATTTTTCTTTAAAAACTAACACTAGCTTTTTATATTCTATCTACTTAAAAAAAATTCTGTATTCTATCTACTTGTTTTCTTAAAAAAAAAAAAAAAAAAACCTTGCTATGTGTACTGCGTTAGGCTAACTGAGACTTGTCATATGGCTTGCATGTTGTTGCTCTTTTGTTGGTTTTGATTGCTTCTATTGTCCTCTTTTGTAAGTCGCTTTGGATAAAAGCGTCTGCTAAATAACTAAATGTAAATGTAAATATATTAGAATGATTTCTGAAGGATCATGTGACACTGAAGACTGGAGTAATGATGCTGAAAATTTAGCTTTGATCACAGAAATAAATTATATTTTAAATATATTCAAATAGAAAGCTGTTATTTTAAATAGTAAATTTATTTCACAGTATTACTGCTTTTGCTATATTTTGGATCAAATAAATGCAGGCTTGGTGAGCAGAAGAGAATTCTTTAAAAACATCAAAAATCTTACTGTTCAAAAACTTTTGACTGTTAGTGTACTTGCTTGTTTTTGATTTTCAATATGTGTATGTTTTGCCATGATACAAAGTGCCCAGGGGGCTGTGGTGATGCCCTTTTTTCAGCTAGTTCATCCTAGAGACCATGACTTGTAATTTGTACTTTTAAAAAGAAAATGTTCAACAATTAAAAAGAATATTATCAGAACTAATGCTCATGAGTTATTGTGATTTTTATGGAGTGGTAAAAATCATGTATTACAGTGCTGTACCACAATTTGATTGTTTTTTTACAGGTAAAAAATGTTTAAACTACATGAAAATAAACACTACAGCACTGATACTGTAAATGAAAATACGGTAATAATACTGTAAATGAAAATACGGTAATGATACTGTAAATGAAAATACAGTAATAATACTGTAAATGTAAATACGGTAATAATACTGTAAATGAAAATACGGTAATAATACTGTAAATGGAAATACAGTAAAGCCATTATTATACTGTAAATGCAATTACAGTAATAATACTGTAAACCTTTTTACAGTATTTTACTGGCATCCAGCTGCCAGTAAGTTACTGTAAAATTTACAGTAATCTTTTTACAGTGTATCAAATCAAGTGTCACCTGCACACAAAATACAAAACAAGCTTTTCTCTTCACCTCTCTTCATTATTTTTGCTCAATGTATTTGAGTCAGCTGGTGTTTTGTTTTGTTTTTTTGTGTGGATATATCAAGTAATTTCTCCAAATTCACACAGGAAACAGACAATCACATTGATGACAATCAACACAATGCACTAACATTTGTTTGACAACCACATAATATTTCTGTCTTCATTTTCAAGAGTGCATCTATTGTTTTATTTCAAACCAAACAAAGATTACTTCGATTTTTTTTTTTTTAATAAAACTTGACACTTGGTTTGACATGCTATTTAACAATGACATTCATACAGTGTTGTGCTCCTTAAAGGAATACCACCCAAAATAAAAATTTCTGGAAAATGTTCTTACCCATAGGCTGTCCATGATGGAGATGAGTTTTGGAGAAATTTAGCTTTACATCATTTGATCACCAATGCATCCTCTGCAGTGAATGGGTGCCGTCAGAATGAGAGTCCAAACAGCTGATAAAAGCAACACAATCCACAAGTAATCCACATGACTCCAGTCCATCAATTAATGCCTTGTGAAGTGAAAAGCTATGTGTTTGTGAGAAACAAATCCATCATTAAGACATTTTTAACTTTAAATTGTCGCTTATGGGCAAAGTCCATAATCCATAATAACGCTTCCTCCAGTGAAAAAGTCCATCCATGTTGTCCTCTCACATCAAAATCCATCAACATATTTGTTTAAAATTGTTTTTGCTTGTAAACAGTGCTTGATCTGTGCATATTTCTCTTCTGATTCAGAAGAGAATTTTGGCCCGAAGCAAAGGTTTGAAGTTAAAAACATCTTAATGATAAATTTTTTTCTTATAAACACACAGCTTTTTGCTGCACAAGATGTTAAGTGATGGACTGGAGTGGTGTGGATAACTTGTGGATTATTGTGATGTTTTTATCGGCTGTTTGGACTCTCATTCTGACGGCACCCATTCACTGTAGAGCATCCATTGGTGAGCAAGTGATGTAATGCTACATTTCTCCAAATATGTTCCCATGAAGAAACAAACTCATCTATATGAATGGCCTGAGGGTAAGTACATTTTCAACAATTGTTCACTTTTCAAAAAACTATTCCTTCAGTTATGTAAATACTTTATTACCTCTGCATATAATGAATCAACAGACAATTAGGGAAAAATAACCCCACCACAAACGACATGCAACGGTTAATTATATTTAGTTACTAATTTTAGACATCTATCAAGAAAGGTCAAAGCCTCGACCCGTGCCTCATTCATGAACACACTGCATGCATGCTCTCAGTAGATCTGGTGCACTGCAGGGCAATGCGCTTCAATGTGATTGTGTTTTATGAGCCTGGCGTTCTGTTGTAATGATGAACTCTTTTTCTGCCTCACTGGATTTACAGCATCCCTGTCCTCCTCCTCTCTCCTCCCCGCACGTCCTGAAGCTGTAGCCCCTCTGAGACCCAACACACTGCTGCCTGATTAGATTAAGCACTGCTCCCGCAATCGCTATGGAGATCAATAAAGGCTGAGTTACGTAATGCTGGAGGAAATGCTGTAGCAGTGGGGGAAGGGCAAAGGATCGAGGAGAAGAGAAGATGAGGAGTAGATCTATGGGTGCAAACCTGCAAGGCACTGTTGAGTTGCGACTCTGTTACTCGCTGTTTGAAACTGTAGCTTGCCAAGCTACAAGCTACTCATCGTTTAAAAGTAGTTAAACTATAGACAAGCTCTTTTGAAAAAGAAGTTGGCTACATTTCATACTACCGACAAAAAATAAGCTGTAATGTACTATACTGACGCTTTTAATGGGGCAAATACATAACTACCCTTATGAAAAACAAGAGAACTTAACTGTATGGAATGCTCTTGTACTGTTCCTCAAATCTTAAAATAATGTATTTTTTAATATAAACATATGGTATTAATAAAAATATCTAATGTAACATTACTGAAATAAAAGACCACTTAAGTGAACTTAAAAAGAGACACTTTCATGACTGTTTCTTAACACACTTAAGTACACTTTTAAAAAGTCCAATTTGTCATGATGTCAAATAAAGCTTTACTTTACTTAAAAGCTTTACTTTAAATTCACATTTTAAACCATTGTTTTAATAATCTGTTGTTGTGAAGTAAGTACACCTATTTTGATGTGTTGACTAACATACTAAAGCAAGTTTAAAGTACTTGATTACAATTTATCTGTTGTGTGTTATTTGATATTACATTTAAAGTGCCCCTATTATGGGTTATGAAAGGTTCATATTTTGGTTTTGGGAGTCCCCAACAACAGGTTGACATGCATGCAAGATCAAAAAATACTTTAGTTTTCTAATAATATGCATTCATTTTTACCTTATTTGCTCAACAACTCCCAAACGTTTCGTTTAACGATTCATTTTTCCAAACACCTCCTTTGCGTGACGCTAATCTGCGGTGATTGGTCGATTTCATTTAAAGCAGTGTTTGTGAGCTTTTAACGCTCCAAAAACAGCACCTAGTGGCAAAGAATGAATTTGCATTTTCATTCAGACCAACGCGAAAATCAAGTTTTCCCAGGTCTGCGCGCGCAACAAGTGGGCGGGCAGTATGCTAATGATTCATTTTGACGTCAACATGAAACGGCTTGGGATTGGTTTTAAAAACGACTCATTTCAATGATTCAGAGTCGACTCTTTCTTTTGAGAGACAATAACTTTATACACGGTGCATGTTTTCATTGACTTAGAGCTGTGTTACACACTGCATGAAAGGTAATTTTCAAAAATCCACAAAAGGGGCATTTTAAATCTACTATATTATTTAAATGCACACAATTTTAAAATGTATAAAATCTGCTTTCCTATATTATCAGTTTGCTCTGTTTTGTACTTTAGTCCACTGTATTCTCAGCACACACTACATTAAAGGACATCACAGAGACTCCAATAATAACGGCTTACAGAATAAGTAGGCGGCTATATTTGCCCATTACATTTCTGTACTATGGATGGTATCCAAATAAAATTAAATTAGTGTAGAGGGAATATATTGGAAGTGTCTATTTTGGCAATACAGAGCAGTGAACACCCACATTTTCTGCAGCCTGGGTGCCAGCAGTATTTTTCTCATTCATTTTCTCCATAGAGATTTCAATGGATTCCTCAAAAAAGTCCAAACCAACCAGATCCAAGACAACACACAACTCTGATCTCGAACAAAAAGTATTATAGAAATTTGGAAAAAGATCATTACAACACTGTGTATGAGGGAATGAACTACTCACGCCATAAAGCACTGTGAATGATAAAAGTGAATCAGAAACGATGGTACATTACAGAGGCTGACCGCTAAGGGATTTTATTGATTATGATAACTAGGTTTCACCGCACTGGCCAACAACGACAACAGCTTCTTATAAACTAATGCAAATAGATGGTAACAATTGTGACGTTAAACATTTAACGTAGGTTTAACTTTTATAATCAAGTCCTATAATCAAATCAATACTAATCAAGTCCTTCAGGCTTATTTGAAAGCTACATGGTATGTGTGTTGGAGCAGGGTTGGAACACAACTCTGCAGGGCTACGGCCCTCCAGGAACTGAGTTTGACACCCCAGCTGTATAATGACCTTCTCAGCCGCTCTAAAGGCCATTGCACACTGAGTCCGAAATTTTCGCATGCGTTTTTCCGTTTTTTCGTATTCCCCATCGTTTCCTATCAAAATGCATGCAACGGATGCGAAAACGCAGAAAATCGAACCTGATCCGAATTTTTTTTGACGGACGAAAGTTTCGGAGGCAGTGTGCAAACGTGATTGACACAACGTGAGGTCGTATTTATTTTTTAACGTGTGAAAATTTCGGACGAAAATTTCGGACTCAGTGTGCAGAGACCTTAACAATGGATTCTTGCCCATTGTTTAAGTAAGAATTTCATTAACATAGCCGTTTTCAGCAGATGTTTGTATAATGTTATATTTCTTCCGAAATTTCACGCATCTTAGAAAACGTTTCAAAAGAACTGTGAAAATATAATTCTCAAACTTGCTCTGGAGCATTGTACACCTTAAGACTTTCGCTTTCAAGTGCCATGATTACGAAAGTTCTACTTTTCTATTAAAGGTATTTTAATGTAAACGTTTTAATGGTTTAATGTTTAAATTAATTTTTTTCTGTGATCAAAGCTGAATTTTCAGGATCATTACTCCAGTCTTCAGTGTCACATGATCCTTCAGAAATCATTCTAATATGCTGATTTGCTGCTTAATTATTTTCAATTATTATTTGTGACCCTGGACCACAAAACCAGTCTTAAGTGTCAATTTTTCAAAATTGAGATTTAAACATCATCTGAAAGCTGAATAAATATGCTTTCCATTAATGTATGGTTTGTTAGGCTCGGACAATATTTGGCTGAGATACAACTATTTGAAAATCTGGAATCTGAGGTTGCTAATAAATCAAAATATTGAGAAAATATTTTGAGCTCTACTGTTGCACTCAATTAAATTAGCATCGGATAAAATAAAAGTTTGAAACTTTGATATGTTGACTGTGATTTCCTTAGCACAAGGACAAAAAACCTTATCTAAGGCATGTATTTATAAATATATTTTGTCTCTATAATCATTCAGCCAATAAATGAGTGTATTTCATTTCTGCTTAAACAGCCTGGAGTTAAAGAAGTGACTCTCACAAATTTACATGTAGCTGTTTCCATTTTGTGCTCATTTTTACATCCTTTGGGCTTTTCTCGTCTTCCACTGCTCTCATTTGAGCAGTTTGTATCCTGTTGTTCCTGGCATATGGTTGATTATGATAATGGTATTCCGATGAAGAGCTCTCTCATTCATCTCTAGGTACAGATACGGCACGCAGAGCCACTCCAAGATCCACTGACTGTCGGCCAGCTTAAGTTAAGCCTTAATCCTCCACCCATCTCCACCGCTCATTTAAACCCACCTGTCATGTTGCTGCTGTTGACTTTCATCAGTTTCCATTTCATACTCAAAAAAAAAATTCAATTAAATTTATGCATCTGTATAAGATTTAGGCACATAAAATTTCCATCTTGGATTGAATACACTTTTAACAAACAAACTAATACATTTAATGTGTTCAATCCAAATGGATGGAACTTTTATATGCAACTCTTTTTATATGCAAATAATCTTGAATTTAAGCCTATATAATAATAATAATAATAATAATAATAATAATAAACAACAACAAGTTTTATTTAATTTAATTCAATTATTTAATAATTCAATTATTTAATAATTCAATTATTTAATTTAATTTAATTTAATTTAATTTAATTTGTGTGAATGCATATAGAAATACCATTTGGATAGATGTAGCTAAAACATTTCTGAATGGATGAAAGCCCATTTTGTACACCATGTAACCACTGTCGGGGAAAGTTACTTTTAAAAGTAATGCATTACAATATTGTGTTACTCTTTAAAAAGTAGCTATTTACATTACTTACTTTTTAAGGAAAGTAATGCATTATTTTATTAATGTACATTGTTATTTTTGCATTACTTACTGTCACCTGAGCTGAGCTTGCTTATTTCTTTTTTAACCAAAAAAAAAAAAATCCCCAAATTTATATTTTTGACAACTGTAAAGGTCCTTTCACACCAAAAGTTAAATTATTAAGCCTCAGGCTGAAGGAAGTACCTCTGTCTCTTGCGTTACTTATTTGTAAAAGTAACTCAGATATTTAGTTGTAAATTTATAAATGTGTTACTTTACTAGTTACTTGAAAAAGTAATCTAATTATGTAAAAAAAGGTAATCTGATTATGTTACCCCCATCACAGCATGTAACTAAAGTCTAAGTCACAGAACTCTGCTTTTTTCATTGTTATTGTTATTTAAACATGCGCTAGATGGACACAGATTTGATCTCACATCTTTTGCAGCGTCTCATGTATGACACAGCACTCTAAACATTTTTAAATGTAAAACCGCGTTCTGTATGAACGGCCCCTAAGGTCCCAATACCTTAGACCTTCAATATATTCATAAGACTCAGAGGAGTCCTGAGGTGTTAAAATGTATATTGCTCTTTCGAATAAGCACAAGGTTTTCCATGAAACCTAATATGGTCTCCAAGGAGCTTGAAGACACCTGGTCTGCCTGGTTTTCCAATACACTCTAATTATATTGCAGCACAGCAAGGGAAAACAAGAACGGTGCATTCTGGGATAGCATAACAACATGTTTGGTGGTTAAGGGGAATCAGATTCCAGACACTGTAGCTCTGTGCCAAATCTTAGTGATCTTGACGTGAACTGCCTACATAGACAAGATAACTGAAATAGAACCTGAAATAGAAATGGTGACTGATTGAGAGCACTCTTAATAGCAGCGCCACACTCCGTACAAATAGCGCTTTTCATGTGAAACATGAAAACATGCTGATAAATATACAGTAAAATGCATAAGACCAAATGCCATGTCACTTTAAAAACATGCTAGTGTACAACAGTTTGAGAACAGTAAGATGTTTTGAAAGAAGTCTCTCATCTAGGCTGCATTTATTGAATTGTATTCAAAATACAGTAAAATACAGTAATATTAAGAAATATTATTACAATTTAAAATAACTGTTTTCTGTTTGAATTTATATTAAAGGGGTCATATGATGCGATTCCAAGTTTTCCTTTCTCTTTGGAGTGTTACAAGCTGTTTGTGCAAAGATAAGATCCCTGAAGTTGCAAAGACTAAAGTCTCAAAACCAAAGAGATATTCTTTATAAAATTTAAGACTCTGCCACGCCCCCTAAAACGGCTCGTTCAAACACGCCCCGACGTCTCTACGTCACGATGCGGGGAGATTTGCAAAACACAGCCCAAATGTTTACACAAAGAAAGGGAGCGTGATTTTTATTCTCGCTGTAGTATTGTTGCTGCCGCCGGCGCCATGTCCTGGAGACGCTGTTTCGTTGTGAAAGCGAAACTACTTTGTTTGGGCTTCCAAAAGAGGACACAACTAGAAATCAGTGGTTAAGTTGTATTTACAACACTGTTCCAGAGCAGTACAACGCAAATATTAGAGTGTGTGCAGCGCATTTTACAGAGGACTATTTCCTGAACCTGGAAGCTACAATGTTGGCTCACACAAAGCTGTTTCTATAAAGAGGGGCAATTCCAACTTTGAAAGGACAGTCTGGCGCTTCACAGCCTGTAAGTACATTTCTGCCACTGACGATTCAAACGCGAGTTTTGAGCTGTGTAGAGTAGTGCTTGTTGTTTGTGTTTCTCCGATCACAAATGCAGACATGGTAATGTTTACGCGGCGCGATGCAACGCAACGCATAAAAAGACAGTATAAGTCATTATAATCAGTAATTATGTCCCCACTGGATGCAACAAATGCCTCGTTTGTAATGGGTTTTGTTGTTTTTGTCTCGTCGCGCCGGGACACGGCATCACAATACAGTGAGGGGCGTAACATTTCCGTCTAACGCTTGAGGTATTCGGCCAATCACAATGCACCGGATAGCTGGCCAATCAGAGCACACCTCGCTTCTCAGAACGATGAGCTTTGTAAAAATCGACGCGTTTCAGAAAGGCGGGGCTTAGAGGAGCAACAATAATGTACAGTATGTGGAAAATAATGTTTTTTGAACCACGAACCACGTAAACACACTGCATTACACCAAATACACAAAATAATGTTCTTTTTAGCAACATCATATGACCCCTTTAAAATTAATTTATTCCTGTGATGCAAAGCTGAATTTTTAGCATCATTACTTCAGTCTTTAGTGTCACATGATCCTTCAGAAATCATTATATGATAATTTTTTTGGTATTTTGGTATTTGGTATACATTTATTTGGTATTGGTATTTGGTATCATTTATAAATGTCTTCACTTTTGAGCAATTAAATGTGTCCTTGCTGAATAAAAGTGTTAATTTCTTTAAAAAATGGTTTATTATTCAAAAAACCTCAACCTTTTAAATGGTAATGTTGTTTTGATAATCAGCACAGCAGAACATTAGGTTATATGGGATTGTTTGTGTACTACTTGTGTAAAGTATGTTTCATGGCTTAGTACCATATATACATTTGTTACAAAAACACACATAAATACACAATAATGACCCGGCAGCATTTATAGTTCAATTAATGTCAAACAGAGAGCAGTGCATTGTGGGAGATCAGTACCCTCAGAGTGTATGGCTGTGTTAAACATTATTAGCAGTGAACTGCTATGCCTCTAATGATCATCAAAACAATGAACCTATTATGCTAACCAAGAGCATGAGCTATTATCAATGCCAAAGGTAGCGGTACTTCAGTTCCAAGCTGATGCTTAAAAAATGTCCTTCTACAGTATCAGTAGTACAATGTACCAACTGTTCTAATTGAATACTGTGTATTAAAATGTAATGTTTTAATGAAGTGAGTGTGTTTATTAGCATATTCATTTTGTTGAAGTATTGAAATTGACATTTTGGTTTTGAGTTTCAAGCACACAAATAAATAAAAGAAGAAGAAGCCATACTCACTGTATACTCTGAGCCAATGGTGGGGGAGGAGACGGATGGAGAAGATGACAGAGAGAGACAGAAAGAGACTTCATGTTAAAGGTCATGGCAATAAGCACATGGCAGTCCTGAAGCCATCAAACATTCAATCACAGAAAGACCCCTAGTTCTTCAGAGAATTGAAGTTCTTTCTGTACTGTGTGTGTGTGTGTGTGTGTGTGTGTGTGTGTGTGTGTGTGTGAGTGTGTGTGTGTGTGTGTTTATCATGCACACACACACACATCTGACATGTCCATGTGTTCCCTTTCATTTGGTGTAATTTCTAAAGCATTTGCTCAATAATTGCTGCAGTGCAGTATGTCAAAAAGATGCTCCTGACGAATGTGATTTGTCACATTTAAGATTCAGACTGTACATACATCTGTTCAAATAGGATCCTTAAAGGAATAATTAAAATATTCATTAAAAATCTGTCATTATTTACTCATCCACATGTTGTTACAGTACTTTTATAGTGCTTATTTGTCCTTTTAGTGCTGCTTGTATGTTAAAGTACTTTATTTCTTTTTAAGTAACTTTTTTGTTGTTGTTGTGAAAACAACAAATAAACTATTATCCTATCCAACATAAAACAAACCTAAAGTAGCATGTCTTCTTCTATGGTCATGATATACTGTCATGATGAAGCAGTAATTCTTGCTGAGCAGTTTAGATAAAGTTATTTGTGACCCGGGACCACAAAACCTGTCATAAGGGTCAATTTTTCGAAATTGAGATTTATACATCACATGAAAGCAGAATAAATAAGCTTTCCAATGATATATGGTTTGTTAGGATAGGACATTATTTGGTCGAGATACAACTATTTGAAAATCTGGAATCTGAGGGTGCAAAAAAATCAAAATATTGAGAAAATCGCCTTTAAAGTTGTCCAAATGAAGTCCTTCGCATTGCATGTTATTAACCACAAATGAAGTTTTGATATATTTACGGTAGGAAATTTACAAAATATCTTCATGGAACATGATCTTTTCTTAATATCCTAATGATTTTTGGCATAAAAGAAAAATGGATAATTTTGACCCATACAATGTATTTTTGGCTATTGCTACAAATATACCTGCGTGACTGGTTTTGTGCTCCAGGGTCACATTTAAAGTATGCTACTGCCACAGTATCACAAGATGTATGTAAAAGAAATGGCTAAAATACGGTTCTATGTCCATAATATTGCTTTTTCCAGTGAAAAAGTTTCTGACGGCACCCATTCACTGCAGAGGATCCTTTGATGAGCAAGTGATGTAATGATACATTTCTCCAAATCTGTTCTGTGAGGAAACAAATTCATCTACATCTTTGATGGCTTGAGGGCGAGCACATATTCAACCATTTTTATTTTGGGGTGAACTATTCCTTTAAGAAATTACAATGGCACTGTATGCTTGCAAGTAAGAAGCTGTAGTTACCGGTAACGGTGTAGGGGTAATAATTCCACGCTTTCTCCGTCACATAGAAGATTTTGGGCACCACAGCTCTGGCCCAGCTGGGTAGCTTGCTGAAAGAGACAAAACAGGAAGGAAAAGTATTGAGAAGAAAGTGGAGAGTGCCAGCTCACTGTGCCAAACGCCCCGTCCCCCCGGCTGCAATAACAGTAGTAATGACAGACTAATAGCTGCAGCGAGGAAGCGCTGATGGCCACTCAGGGAGGAAGATGAGCTTTCATTCTGATCTGAGATCAGGTTTCCTTAATTGCTGCCAAAACTCATTCTCTTTAAGAGCAGCTGCAAAAACGCTCTTCCATCAGTCACTCAAAGTCCTAATAGACGGCTGTGAATGTGAGCTGTGTGAGTTTGACTACTAACAGACAGCTCAGAAGCAGCATATCAGTCACTGGAGACACTGAAATCTTCTACGCCCCAGTGATTCGGCCTGGAGAAGTTCATACAAATGCTTGTTTTGGACTGAATCTGTCAAATAAGTTCAGATATTTCACTTTTCATTGCTACAAAATGTTTTTATTAAAAAAATGTTCTAAAAAATATTGACAAAAATTTTAAACACCATAACTATTTTCAACATTGATAATTTTAAATGTTTCTTGAGCAGCAAATCAGTATATCAGAATGATTTCTGAAGGATCATGTGACACTCAAGACTGGAGTAATAATGCTGAAAATTCAGCTTTGCATCACAGAAAAAAATTACATTTTAATAAATGTTGCCTTAATTAGCATAAGAGACTTCTTGACTGACCTCAAAGTTTTGAATGGTAATGTGGAAAATAATAATAATAATAATAATAATAATAATAATAAATAATTGATTGCTACTAATAGTACATACTTAACAATAATCAAAATCTTAAATAATATCTTTACAATTTTTTGACAGGTCACATTTTACAGTTTTGACAAAATATATTTTACCTAAAATTATAGCTTTTGTGACACTATTGATTCATGTGAAAAAATAAAAATAAAAAATCCAAGTAAGATTCTATTAAAAGATTTGGCCGATAACACCACTTCTCCTAAAACCAATACTATACTAATATTAATATACTGTAATTATTCTAAAATAAAGAAAATACCTTTAAGCGGCAGTTATTTCAGGAGTAATTTCAGATTTGACAAAACTAAAGGATTTCAAAAGTTCCCATGAGATATGAGAGAAAACGCAAATGCATTTATTTATAATAGAAATGTAATAGATTTTTAATAGGGTGCAATTAGGGATTTATGATGTCTCTTCACTTTACAGTTTCTAATGCCCAAACACTATTATGAAGGGAAAAACACACACACACTCTAATAGGGTTAGGGCACCTTATGTGCTTGTCCCCAAATAAATAAATAAAACGGAACAGTACATTTGCGTTAAGAACATTCTAATGATTCATTTTTGAGTGGGAGTGTTGCTATTTTCAAACTTAATGGCAGGCACAATTGTTCAATATCTTTTGTGCCATGTCTTAATAACCAGTGGCTCTCATTCACTAAAATGAAAATTCTGTCATTATTTCTTCACCCTCATGTCAGTCCGAATCTCTATGATATTTTCCATGGACACAAAAGACAGAATGACTGAATAACTGTTCTGCAGTACTTGTCATAAAACTACCAGGAGCTAAAGAAAAGCATCAGAAAAGCAGCTCACACACACTATATATAAAGTCTTCTAAAGGCATACTTTGTATGAAAAACAGACCAAAATTGAAGTCAGTCTTCATTGATGCTCTTACCCTCACCCAAAACTCATCCAGGAAGAGTAAATAATAACCAAATATTTAGTTTTTGGTGTCAACTACTCCTTGTAAAACTCAAAACACAATGGTGGAAAAAAATCTTATTGTTGCTGGATGGATGTGACTGGCAAACCAATAAAATCAATGACGTGTTGATTTTCATCTTGATATAATAAGCCAGTAGAGTTCTTCTCACGCCCTTCCGCAGTTGTGTCCTAAATAAACCAGATGCAGAGTGGATGAAACTGGGACAGGTGCCAGTCCTAAAAGCCTGAGCAGCGGGAATAAAGGAACGTTTTATGCAGGCCTTGCACATTTTGCTGGCGCATGACTCGGCACATCTGTGATGTAAACCTGAGGGATGCAAACCTCATCCTGAGGGCTTTTAAAATGCAAATGGATTTTCAGAAACGAGCCTACGCTAACACCAAGACGTCCGTGCGGCGCTCCATTTGCACTAAACCTGATTACATTGGTGGACTGCTTTTGTTTCCAACTCTTTCCAAATGCATAAACCCATCCATTTTATATCAATTTCAGTCTGAAGTGAATCAAAAGATGTTGGCGCTCTAGATCTGGTCCCAAACAACGGCCACAGCTTGCGTAAACGGCATGGCACGCACGAGCACAAAAGCAGGTGGCCTGTGGGCGAAAACGCAGGTACAGCTTCCCACAGCCAAATCTCGAATTATACACGTGCTATAAAAGCGGGAGCTCAGCCGTCTCCCATCCCACGCACATCTCAAGCTCCGCACACGCTCTCTTATTTTCTCTGTTTCTTCTTTTTTGTTCTCATGTGTGCTCCACTTTGACTACTCCTCCTCATCATGTCTGTTATCCCCTTGATTTATCTCTAGTTTATCATCTAGAGTTCACACAGATTTGGGGTTTTGAGAGGGAATTATTTTTAATCCGTTTATTGTAACTGCTACTGTAGTTATCCTACTGTAAAAAAGGATATTTTTAGGCTCATAAAAATACTAGAGCAGTTCATAACACACACATCTGTAGGCACTCATAAATGCTGAAATGCTGAAAACGTGAGTCATTTTTTATGAAGCAAATGCTGAGCTACTGAAGCACTCCTACTAAACTTAGCCTGAGCCTCAGACACTGGGTCAAAGGTTAGAAGCTTGTTTTTAATGGGTGTGTGTAATTGAAAACACCATTTTAAAATATCTGGCTTTTTATAATCCTGTGTCTCACCAGGTGTATTTTAGGCTATGTTTACACAAGCAGGCCTGTCCAACTGTTGTTTTATTTTGTCATTTTGTTTGCCTGATCCAAACCAATTTCAGAAGCGGTGTGATATCTGATTTTTAGTAATGTGTCTCAGACTTTTAAACACACATAGTTAGAGCAATGTGTTCTTTTCATAATATTTCGTAATATTTCATAATAATCGAAATTCATAATTCATGGACCTTTCCCGATCCCACCCTCTCTCTCTCTCTCTCACTTCATTTCCTGTCATTACACTGTCCTATCTAAATAAAGTGAATGGGTGCCGTCAGAATGAGAGTCCAAACAGCTGTGTGTTTGTAAGAAACAAATCATTACGGAGCTCAAACTTCAAACTATCTCTTCTGGACAAAACAGAAGTCCTCTATCCATAATATTGCTTTTACTAGTAAAAAAAAAATGGACTTACATTTTGGCCAGAAGCGACAGTTTAAAGTTATAAACGTCTTGATTGAGATTGACAGCTTTTCATTTCACGCGATGTTAATTGTTGGACTGGAGTGGTGTGGATTGCTTGTGGATTATTGTGATGTTTTTATCAGCTATTTGGACTCTCATTCTGACGGCACCCATTCACTGCAGTGGATCCACTGGTGAGCAAGTGATGTAATATGAAATTTCTCCAAATCTGTTCAAATGAAGAAATAAACTCATCCACATCTTGGATGGACTGAAGGTGAGTCAATTTTAAGCAAATGTTCATTTTTAACAGACATGTTCAGTTTGTAAAGATCACAGAGCATTTCAAATTCTTCCCTTCGTTAACAACTTGAAGTAAGCAAGATAACAGTCCTCTTGAAAAGTCCCATGGATACATTCCCACCGGTCAATGCTCTTTTCATGGGTCCATATCTTTTTGCTTAACTAAGATACATTACCTGGGTATTATACTATTTCTGTTCCACACACTGTTGTCTGCAGCAAATTCAGATTTGTATACTCTACCCTAATGAACAACAATCAGTGGAGGAACATGCATTGCTAAAGTCTCACGCATGGTGAACCTACGCAAGTTTGCCTCGTTACTATGACAACTAGTGTGGATGTGCTAGCAGAAGTGACTGCAGTCTGAACTGAAAAAACAAACAGATCTGTTTACATACAACCTGCATTTAAAACGGTCCGTTTAAAAATCTGATTTAAAAAAGTAGCTAGTTATCTACACGTAGAACAGTAGAGAAGCTGCTGCAATTTTAGTATTATTAATATACTATTCTTGCATTTATTAATATTTTGAATAAGTATTTATTTTTTATTTTTTAGCTTTCATTTTAATTTTATTTACAGTAGGTTATAATAATTTGTCACAGGCTTTCTGCATTTTTTAAAAATATTTCTATATATACAGTGGTGGACTGCACTGATGTTAAACGAGACTCAATGTTAAAAAAAGGCTGGTCCAAATCTGAAGTCCATTACCTCCGTGACATATTTCTGAATGATAATTAAGCAGAAAAAAAAAAACGTAGGGCAGGCCTAATTTTATCTACTGAGAGATTGCCATTTTTATTAGTCTTATTTATTATATATATATATATATAATATATATAAATAATGTATATATAATGTGTGTGTGTATACACATTCACATATACATATATATGAATATACATAATGTTTTTATTTCAGTTTTAGTCATTTCAGTACTTCATTTTACACATTTATTTCAGTTAGTTGCATCTCTAATTTAATAAGTTTTTCATCTAATATTTATATTTTATTTTACATTAGTTTTCACCAAAATATTACCAAATACATATATTTTTTAATTTGTGACCCTGGACCACAAAACCAGTCTTAAGTGTCAATTTTTCAAAACTGAGATTTGTACATCATCTGAAAGCTGAAAGCTGACTAAATAAGCTTTCCATTGATGTATGGTTTGTTAGGATAGGACAATATTTGGCTGAGATACAACTATTTGAAAATCTGGAATCTGAGGGTGCAAAAAAATCTAAATATTGAGAAAATCACCTTTAAAATTGTTCAAATGAAGTTCTTAGCAATGCATATTACTAATCAAAAATGAAGTTTTGATACATTTATGGTAAGAAATTTACAAAATATCTTCATGGAACATGATCTTTACTTAATATCCTAATGATTTTTGGCATTAAAAAAAAAAGGATAATTTTGACCCATACAATGCATTTTTGGCTATTGCTACAAATATACCCCAGCGACTTAAGACTGGTTTTGTGCTCCAGGGTCACATTTGGTTTTGGTTAACAATAGCAACACTAGTCACAATCTGTGAATTTTCTGAACCATTTAGCTGAAAATACTTTTTTGGACCATAGAGCAGAACTACCGCTCTGAATGCACTGATTACTGATGAAAACGACCAAGCATGAAAGATTCAAAAGACAATGTGATAAAATCATTTATTCACAGAAGGCCAAAAGCCCACCCAATCTGTTACCCATGGTCTAAACCGGTTGTCAGTGACGTCATGACCACCTCTCAGCCAATCATGACCCGCAGAGGAACATTTTAATCAGCCTGGTCCTGGGGGACTGATGTCTCGGTTCAATAAAGCGTCTCTGCAAAAACACATCTGCATGAGCGATTGATTTATCAGTGGCCAGAATGGGCATTGTCTTGGGGGACGGTGTCCTGAGCCCATTTACTGGCTATTTTTGGGAAAGTGTTTGGGTCTCTAGTCATGCCCTTGCTTATTCTTGTTAAACTAGCAGCCGCTTGGAGACTGCTCTCTTAGTGAGAATGAATTGAAGATCTCCGGTGGACTGCATTGACCCCGACTGTGGCTCAATGTCAATGTACTATAAAACATTTAGAAAAGAGACTACAAAGACTAGTGAAAAGAGAGAAATTTGTAGATAGTAAACAGAAATAGAAAATGTAGGGAAGGACCTGATTATTATCCATTTATTCGTTTGGCTAAAGGTAAACGGTGTTGGTAACGTCAAATGAAGAGAGAATCAAATATTTAACAACAGTGAAATCTTAAATATGCACATTTACTATGAAACTATGAAAATAATTTTGTCTTTTGCACAACATGAACTGATAAATCATGCACAATAAGCTTAAAATGTGTTAAGTAAATACAGTACTGTTTGGGGTCTGTAAAATAAAAAAAAAAAAATTAATACTTTTACTCAGCAAGGATGCATTAAATTGATCAAAAGTGACAGAATAGGCATTTACAATGTTACAAGTAAATGTGATTCTTTTCATGTTTATATTCATCAAAGAATCCTGAAAATAATAATAATATACTGTACTAAGTAGCACACGTGTTTTCAACATTGATAAGAATGAGAAATGTTTCTTGATCAGCAAATAAGCATGTCATATGTGACACTGAAGACTGGAGAAATGATGCTGAAAATTCACAAATAAATGCCATTTCAAAGTTTATTCAAATAGAAAACAGTTATCTGATATTGTAATATTTCACAATACTGCTGTTTTACTGTATCTTTAGTTAAATAAATGCAGCCTTGGTGAGCAAAAACATTAAAACGAGCTGACAGATCCCAAATTTTTTAACAGTGTAAAGAAAATAAATTTTGATTTTACGCTGACTTTAACCAGTACATAAAATTTCATCCTGGACAACCTACAGATGAATAATTTTTATTCTTGGTGGATCAAATATGGTGCTTTTCTTTGTTAAATATACCTCAGTTATACACAAATCTCACTTTGACTGGCAGCATGTAATGCAGCTTACAGCACTGGCTCAGTTCAGAAAACTCATAACAGAGAACTCATTCTTGCTGTAGAAGCCTTGAGCAAGCGCCCAGCTCATGCCGTAAAAGGAGACATACTATAAAGTCAAGGAGAGATTCTCGTCACAAGTCGTATTCAAGTTGAACGGTAGGCCCGTTCAAGGTTGACTGTCGTTTATTGAATGAGCTGCCAGTTTATCAGCTCTAAACCTCTAAATGTCATATAAAATGTCATGTAAAGCAACCAACAGTTTGTTGTAAGACATGCAGGTTTATATGTTGGATCTTGGCCAGAACATTCTGCAAAGTGGACTTTATGCCATTAAAATGCATGTTATGGTTTGGTTACATGAGTGATGTTAACAAAACAATGTTTTATTTTAAATGTGTAACAAACACTACTGGTTAAAAGTTTGGAATGATTAAGATTTTTTCATGTTTTTAAAAGAAGTCTCAATTTAAAATTGCCATATTCCATTTACAGTGCCCTCCACTAATATTGGCACCCTTGGTAAATATGAGCAAAGTCGGCTGTGAAAATAAATCTGCATTGTTTATCCTTTTTATCTTTTATTCAAAAAAATTCACAAAATTCCAACCTATCATTGAAGTAAAACAATTGAAAGTGGGGTGAAAATCTCATTGTGAAATAAATGCTTTTTCTAGTTCAT
>JAFVLL020012473.1:0-23361 GCA_021397915.2 Tor tambroides | reverse complement strand
TACTGTTTTCTGAGGTCCACTTATAATGATTTTTATATCAAAAACATCATAGTTTATAAGTAATAGCCTATTTTCTGTCCTGTTTTTAACCCCCCTCATCAGAATGCTCTGTTTGAATAGATGTGGCAGATTGTTGGAAGTAAACCCACTGCTATGATTGGCTAATAGTTGTGCATGTTTGACAGCCTACATTCCTCATAGATGGACGCTGCTGTGATTTAGGTTAAAAATGCATAAATAACTCAATACATATCAAACGATCTGTAAGAAGACACAAAGCAATAGTGACCACGTAATAAAAACAGTTAGTCACACTTGTGTTGCGACAGTACTGTTGGATCCAATATAGTCAGCACAGCATTGTCTTTTAGTTTCAATCTTTTTGAAAATCCTGCATCAAATTGTGCCTTGTTTGTAAACAAATCCGTGATAAAATGAAGTGAACAAAGGACCAAGTTCTTACTGATGTGGTCTGGATCTTCATTAAAAATAAAGTTCATCCACTCTTTTCTAACACTGGGATCACAAGGAAGGCAACACTGTTTTTCCATAACTTGGCACTGCACATCTTTGTTGTTTGGTTTCTGCATAGACCTGAAACTTACAGGATGTTTTTACAGCACAATGACCGCTTATATGTCAAAAGATCAAGGGAATTTTGGTTTCTCAGTTTATGACCCCTTTAATGAGCTGGCTCAGGTGTGTTTAATTAGGGCTGAAGCTAAATTCTGCAGGACTGTGACCCTCCAGAAGTTATGTTTGACACCCCCGGATGAACCAAATCCAATATAAAATCATATTTCATTTGATGTTCACAAGGCTTCCATTAACAAGCTACTGTAAAATATTTTATGTCACTTTTATTTGTTTCTACAAGCTGTTGTTTGCCTATTATTTATAGCTGTCTTCCTTTTGGACCATTAGTTGTCAAATCCTGGTTAATAATGTCATGATGGTAGTGAGGGGTATCTTTAATTCAGGGGTGTCCAGACTTACTCCTGGAGGGCCACCTTCCTGTAGAGTTTAGCTCCAACACACCCTAGATGATCCTGAAGACCTTGATTAGCTGTGTTTGATTGGGGCAAGAGCTAAACTGCTGAAAGGTGGCCCTCCAGGAGCAGGACTGGAGACCCCTGCTCTAATCTCCAACAGAGGTAAAAGAGATGCTGTGAAAACAGCACTGCTTTCTGTGTTTGGTAGTCTGAACACTTTCAGTTTTCATGACTGAACAATTTGTTCAAGTCACCTAATCTAATCAGTATGGCCAAGGTCCTTGATGAGAACATGAAGAACAACTTTAAAGAGCTGATTTTCTCAGCAGAAACATCTCTTTTCTGTCTGTTTGTTCTTGCAGTGACTCATGCAAAACTAAACACGGTTGTGAGCTACGGATCACGACATCCTTCGGCATCCGTGAGGTTTGTTAGTCATGACTCTGGGACAGAGTCAACACAAAAGAAACCGCAAATAAAGGTAAGGAGAGGAATAAACAGCAATCTGAAGGGAAGGATGTGTGCATGACTGGCTAGTCAATGCCAAACTTACCAATCCACTCATCAACCCAAGAGAAAGCCTGTCTATGACCCAGTAACAGCACATCCCTCACCACCTATAAAAAGACAGACAGGTAAAATATATAGTCATTGTAATGGTGCCAAATAGACATGTGTATATGGATGTGTTCCTGCAACTTTTTTTGGTCCTGGAGAATTCTCTCAAATGAACATATCCCTAATCTTCCCTAGCCCCAGTGCTAACAATAACCCTAACATCAGAAGAAAATGAAAAGTTAAAGGAAATGTTGTTGGAGCACAAAGCTGACTAATCCTAACCCTTAAATCTGATTGGTTGACAGGAATATTGTTTCAGAAAAAAACAATGATGATCCAGGGACTTGTCTTGCTAGATGATATCATGGTAAGCACAGCTGGACAGATCTATCCATAGATCTGAGTGATCTGCAGATTTACTACAATGTTAAGGTTTTAGGGGGCTTGTCCGGGATATGTATATGGAGGGGTGGAAGTGACCTTGTGCACAAACTGCTCCACGCGTGTCTGAAGTCCCCACACCTCAAACTTCACTGTTACTAGCTTATAGGAGCACATGATGGGATCCTGTGTGTCCCTCCAGCCCTCCTGCAGCACACCCCGAGCTGTCTTCTCGGATTTAAAGTATCGCGGGTCCTGGAAATACAGAATGGAAGTAAATTAAAAAGTCCTGGAATGCAAATAAAATGGCCAACACACAAGAATGTCTCATCTCAACCTTTATAAGATTTATTCATAGCAGAACAGAAAGAAGACAGGAGATGACGGGAAGAAAAGGCGGGACTCGGATCAAAAATTATGTGAACCAACACATTCCAACTATGTAAAACACTAAGCAATGGCTGTGACAACTGACCCTTCGCAAAGAGCTTGACTGATAGGCAATTTGACCAATCATAACCCCGAATCCATCTTGTCTGACAGCTATGGCCGGAAACTAACAATAATTGAAATTTTCTACCTATTAGATTGTGTTTTATTAATGTCTACACCTAACCCAACCCTACACAATAATGCAAAAACAGTAATTATTGTTGTACAGTGTAACAAAAATTATGCTATATTGATGTGCGCATGCCCAGTAGTTGGCAGCAATATCCCTTAGCCGTAACCACAAATCAGACAGGAGAGTAGATTAACTTCGGTGGAATTAAACTTGAAAAATGGTGTGTGTTTCGCAGTTGAAATAAAATACGTTCTGATGTTTATTAATGTTTATTTTGTGCTTTAAGTACATATGAAAAGACAATCAGTTCACGTGTTTGAACTGAGGCAATACAATGATGTGTCACGACACATTAAAGAGCCACAATATATATATATATATAGCCATGATATTTATTGTTTAAATTTCTTTAAAAAAAATGACAAAATTTGAAAGCTGAAAGTCCTGAGACTTGTTTCATACCAGAAGTAACATGCTCTGTCTTGTCTGTCGGCACGTTGTCAGTTTCCTCTTTACTCCGCAATGTATTTCTTATTGCTTGAGAACATGATGTATAGTGTGAGAGCGGCATTGTTTGTCGGAGATAGCAACAGTGACTGAGGAGGGAGGGTATTTGCGAAGGGTCAATTGGATATCTTATTATACAGTGACTGATAAATATTAAATTACTCTCCAGTGCAATTTTGATCAGAGAAGTCTTTAGCTATTCTCACTGTAAATATGTCCTTGTACTGGTTGCGTTCTGGTTGGTGTCAAATTTCCGTATACAAACCAAATATATCTATAATTTTACATTTAATTTACATATGTTTATTTTATTATTGTTAATTATATGTTTATAGTTTCATTTTAGACTTTTTTTTGTATTTCTACATGCTGTATTTAATTTTTCCGTACTCAGTGTTATTGTTTAATGCCTGTACCTGCCATCCTGTTCTAGCTGATGGAACACCCGAAAGCATATTGTATCTTTGTACTTACGCACAAAATTAGAGAGTGAATTCCATTTAAAAGTTAGCATCATTTTCTCTACACACTCTGGAGAGCAGAGCACTTGAAGTGAGTGCTCTATACATCAACTACCCACCGGTGTTCCACAGGGTTCAGTACCTGGCCCATTTTTACTCTCCTTTTTCACCAAATCACTTTGCAAAATTATCACCTCTCAGAGCTTTTCCCCTTATTCCTATGCAGATGATACTCAATTAATTCTCTTTTCACCCTCTGACAACCAAATATCATCTGGTATTAACATATTTCTGCCTGCATATTTAAATCTATTGAAAACAGAGCTGCTGATCATCCTGGCCAAAGAAACAACCCTGCCAAGACCTTGTTATTTCAATAGACAACAAAATCATCTCACCCACACAAGAATGGTAAGAATTGTGGCATCATAATCAACGAGGTCTATTATACCTGGAGAAAGCTACCCATTCATATCAATGGCAGCTGCCTGGAAGCTCATTGTTTTTGATCTAATGACCTAAGCTGTAAATGCTTTGTGACAAATGTAAAAAAAAAAAAAAACATTTTAAAACAGTTCAAATTGACCTTGAATTGACCATCACTGATACACTTAAGCCCAAAAATTTCTTTCAGTTTTGATGTGAATATCTGTGTATACATACAGCCAAATGTGTAAGCTTTCAAAGTATACTCCATATGATAGTGTGTGCAATAACTCAGGTGCTTGACACTAGTGCTTGTACTGATCGATAAAAATGTTTGTTTTTTCCAATTCTTTTTTGACTGTGAAACAATGCACTGGGGTAGTGTTGCCACATTGTGGCCAAACAAATTTCTGCAAAAAAAAACAAAAAATTCAAGGCACAACCTGAGCGCATAGAGTACATACAGTATGAATGGATTATTTGAAAAATAATATTGCAGAGAATCACCATTGTTAGTGCACTGTTGATTCTCTGCAATATTATTTTTTCTCTTCATATTTTAAGTACGTTTTTATTAAAACTATTTACTTAAAAGGCATGCCTTTAAATTGTTGACAAAATAAACCTTTCGCCAACAAATGCTTTTGCACAAACACTGATGAGATTAACATTACTTGCTTTATTTGCATTGTGCCCCATTAGGACATAGTGCCTAGGTTATTTTCCGTGACATAAGTGATTTTATTTGTCTAAATGAGGATTAGAGTGATCACTTATCATTCCCAGCACTGCAGCTGTTCTTTTGCCTTCCACATCTAATCCCACCTCTGCTTTTTTATTCTTCAAACAGAACCACTGCTGGCCTGGATCCTTAGATAGCAGCAAGCTCCTGCCAGAGAAAGATAACACTGCACTCCTCTCATCTGTCTATACTTACCTGTGCAGAAGGAGAGAGACAGTATGTGAAAATGAATTACTGCAGCGGTACAGTGGAGAGGTGATTCTGAGTCTTGCTTGTATCCAGTAGAGATCTCAACAGGGCCTTTTTAATAATTCAGTATTGGCTTAAAAATAACTCATACTCCTTTGTTTTCTTCTATGTGGGAGAAGCACTCCCCTGTTTCTTCAAAACAAAATCCCATCAGCACTAAATACCATATCAACAGAGCGCAAATGAATAAATCATAGAAGTCAGTGTGGAAAACACTGGAGGTGTATATGAGCACATACTGTACCTTATAGGGAAATCTGCACTTTGTGCGTTTGTATTGCTTATAAATTATTTATCATTTTTGTAATGGATGATATATTTATGTGTTTTATTGAAGAAATATCTTACCTCGGACTCCTTGTAGTAGCGCTCTGGGATCTCGTCGTAGGCGATGTCAATAAAGCACACCTCCGTTTCTTCATCTCGGAGCTCCGTATCAAAGATCTACAGCACAATGAGAGGATGTTAGAAAGAAAATTAGTGAAGAAAAAAAATCTACCAGCTACCACTGCTACTGAAAATGTCAGGATGCACTTCACAAACTCCAAATTAGTTTTAACCAGATGTGATGTAACCAGTTTCCTTTGTCCACACTGAAAGCACCAATGATGTGGGATGCAACATATTCACAATCATAAAATATTTGATCTGTAAAATACAGATATGGGGAGGGGAGGATATATTACAGTGGGTGAAGTGATAGAACACGACAGAATTAGAAACCAAGCAACTAAAACAACACCTTGTCGCTCATTGCAGTAGTAGATTAACTGATTAAAGGGATAGTTCACCCAAAAATTATTTGCTCACCTTCATGTTGTTCGAAACCCGTAAGACCTTCGTTCATCTTCACAACACAAATTAAGATATTTTTGATGAAATCCGATAGCTTTCTGACCCTCCATAGACAGCAACACAACTGACACGTTCAAGGCCCAGAAAGGTAGTAAGGACATCATTAAAATAGTCCATGTGACATCAGTGGTTCAGCTGTAATTTTATGAAGCTACGAGAATACTTTTTGTGCACAAAGAAAACAAAAATAACATTATTCAACAATTTCTTCTCTTCTGTGTCAGTCTTCATATTCACAAGAGTACCATGACGTGTGCATTGCAACCAAGCCACAGCACGATGTTAACGTGCGTCAAAGACTGACACGGAAGAGAAGAAATTGTTGAATAAAGTTATTTTAATTTTCTTTGTGCACAAAAAGTATTCTCGTATCTTCATAAAACTATGGTTGAACCACTGATGTCACATGGACTATTTTAATGATGTCCTTACTACCTTTCTGAGCCTTGAATGTGTCAGTTGCGTTGCTGTCTATGGAGGGTCAGAAAGCTCTTGGATTTCATCAAAAATATCGTAATTTGTGGTGTGAAGATGAACGAAGGTCTTAGGGGTTTGGAATGACATGAGGGTGAATCATTAATGACAGAATTTTCATTTTTGGGTGAACTATCCCTTTAAATCAGGGGTGTCCAATTCGCTCCAGAAGGGCTACTATCCTGCAGAGTTTAGCTCCAATCTGCCCCATTGCATTTGCCTAGGAGTTTCCAGTAATCCAGAAGACCTTGATTAGCTGGTTCAGGTATGTTTAATTAGGATTGGAGCTAAACTCTGCAGGATAGTGGCCCTCCAGGTGCAGGACTGGACAACCCTAGATTAACCAAGTTACCCCTAGTTGCCAGTTAGTCTCACACCCACAGTCTGAGAGTTTGATATATACTGCACACAAAACTGCTGGTTTAAAACAACAATCTACCAACAAACAATCTACCAATTAAGAAAATCATGCTTTACAAGTTCCCAGACTGATTTTTCAAAGTTTGTGAGGCTCAACTTCACACTGAACCAAGTAAACTGTTGTTGGTCATTTTACATGTCAGTGGTCTCGTTCCATTTGAATGGGTGGATGTTGAACCACAGTAGCTGCTCAACTTTGTCACCATCACAAATCATCAACTCTCACTGACAGTGACTTCCGGTTGCTTATTGCAGCAAATCACTCTCAGCATGAACACAAGCTTGTTCATCTGTCACCAGGATATGATTCAGAGTAATGTAAACGCTTGTTTTGTTTACTGTGTGGAGATGTGCTGAAATTGCGTTTGGTCTCGTACTGTATCGCGTCCCTTGTCAGTGTCCGGCGCTTGCTTGGCCATTTGTTGTGATTAACAGGAAAGTGTGTTCAAGCGCCAGCAGAAGACAGTGTAAAGTAATGCTCTCTGAGAGAAGCAGTTTATCAGTGGAAGTTAAAATCAGCTGGTAAGTGTATTTACTTGTCTCATTAGTGTTTAGCGCAGTTGTCCTTGCTAGGAAACGCTTGTTTTGTTTACTGTGTGGAGACGTGCTGAAATCGCGTTTGGTCTCGTACTGTATTGCGTCCCTTGTCAGTGTTGGGCGCTTGCTTGGTAATTTGTTGTGATTTACAGGAAAGTGTGTTCAGCTGAATTAGATGAGTATTTTGTTAGATGGGTATAAAAAGCGTAGGTTACCGGGGCAGCGGTCGTTGCAGCCTTCGCGTGAAGGCCTCCTCAGGTGAAGACCGAAGAGTGTAAAGACCATCGACTCTACCGTGCGACTCCACCGGGCAGGGACACCGGCAAAGGATATAAGTATCGCTTTTTATTTTTCCTCTTTCCTACTACTTGTTTCATTTCTGTTTCAGTTTTTTATAACCATTTCTTACTATGTGTATTGTTGTTTTTTTTTAGCATGTGTGTTTGGCTCAGTGTTATTTTTTAGGATTACTTATAAACTAATGTAGTTTGATTTGTATTATTATGTCTGTATAGATTTTTTATTAAGTTTTAGTTTTATTTAATTTGAGTTATTTTAGTACTTCAACATACTACATGGAAATGAAATAATATAGAAATGGGCGTTTGGCTTAGTGTTATGTTAAAATCATTATTATACCTTTTGTTATTTTAATATTTTGAATTGTTTTTAGCTTTATTTTTTGTTTTCATTTAAATGTTTAGCTTTGAAATGTTGTTGTATGCATTTGTCATTTTTATTTAATTTCTTTATTTTCTTAAATGTGTATATATAGTATTTATAGAGTTTTAACTTACAGTTTTAGTTACTTTTTCTTATTTGTAAGTCGCTTTGGATAAAAGCGTCTGCTAAATGACTAAAAGTAAAGTAAGTCTTTCTGTTGTGGGTAAATCTTCAGCAACTCTCAGTAGACTCCAACACTTCTACAGCCACAGACTCCAGGCTGTCCACAAGAAGGAGCTCTCGGTCTGCACGCGAGTCAATGCCAGCGCACGCATTGCATAATCTGCCACTCATCCGAGTGCTTGCAGCCTAACAAAGACTTTAATGGGTGAGGGCACTCCGCTTCAAAGGATCAGGTGCTTTCAGGTGAGTGAACGGCTCTCCTGTTGTCTGCCACCTGTGTGGATTTGCCAATTACATTGTAATTCTTTTCATATCCAACTGACAGTAAGCTTCAGGGATGACATGGAGAGAAATGTACAAAACCTCTTTATTTTAAAATGTAGACACAAAGGAGAGTGCACTAGATGCGAGAGCAAAGAAAGGATGGGTTGAAATTGTAAAATAAAGAATGAAGGGGATGACATGACAGAGTAGCTGAATATTTTATAAAATAAGGTATGGTGGACCTTATTGAGAGAGATGGGGATGAAATTTGCAAAGGACTTGAATGATGGCTCTAATAAATAAAATGGACCTTAATTTCTGAGATGTGGCATCAGCATGGATGGCGTCAAAGCACGAAACTCAGACAGGGTTGTTTATCAAAGCCGAAGAACAAAATACAAGAACCAAGTCCCAATGGTGGTGATAAGCAACATTAAAGTAGACTCCTGCTGCAACGCAGTCTAATGCATGCTGGAGTGTGCCGTATAAAAAATTCAAAGCAGCCAACATGGCTCAAATGTAGGGATAACATCAGAAACAGCCTCTCACGCCAATGAGGAGGCGGAATACAGATCAAAGTTTTGTGTTTTCTCCTCTTACCGATGCAGACGGAGTTCTACAGATGCAAAAAGACTAGAGACAAAGGAGGGAGTGGGTTCAAATATCTCTCCGCTGAAGACCGCAAAGTGCTGCCCTTTGTACCTGCAGTGTGACCGTGGTTGATTAAGCGAAAAAGCAAGGTCCATAAAGAATGATTTACCCAATGAGTCTGGTGTGGAAGAACTTGACAAAGTTCACACCTGAACCCCACTAAACACCTTGCAATAGGAACAGCCAGAAAGACCCCATCATCAAACCTCACTGCCACTCATATGTCTGAATTTGAACAAATCTGTGCATCAATTTTCCAACATTTAATCAGCAGAAAGTCTTTCCAAAACAAAAGTGCCATGACTGTTACAGCAGCAAACGAAGAACAAACTCCCTATTTGAATCCATGGTTTTGTAATTAAATGCTCAACAAGCACATACAGGAGGTGTGTAAGTGTCCAAATACAATGAAACTTTTAAAAAGAAATGTCTTGAGACCTTGGACCAGAATTACTAACAGCTTGTGCCAGTGCAAACTGTCTTTTGACGTTAAAATAGTACTGTCAGGATTTACTAAAGACGCGCAGTGAAGAATTAGCACTGAAAAGGCGTGGACACAGTTATTTTTGTGCCTGATCTTATTGAAAATGCATTTGTAGGAGTTTCCCTTTCAGACGCAAAATTTATGGTAGGAGAGTATTAAATCGCACAATATGATTTACTACCGTTTGTCCTCGTCAAATTACTGGTATTTGCGCTATTATTTAACGCCCAAAAAAAACCCTCATGTCTTTAAGCAGGTGGTAATTTGCGCTGCTCTTGGTAGATTGTGCTGGTCATTATGGAAATGATCTGGCTGTGTCTGTGTTCTTTAATGTGTGCATTGTCAGTAAATCACACGCAGAATTTTCCCTCCCATCGGTGCTTTTATGGAATTGTGCTCTAACGCTAATTTGCCCTTTTTAGTAAATCTGGTCCCTTTTATTTTGCCCCATTCCAAAAAAACTAGGGCTAAAAATATTAGCTGATGACCTTTTTTCCATGACTAAGACAAGACGAAGATTAAACAACTGTTACTGTATCAATATGCAATATCGTTGATAAAAAAAAAAAACATGAGGCTAAAATGTAGTTAAAAATAAATAAATAAAAACTTTACAGACAGTTTCAACGGCAACAACATAAACATTACTAACTTAACTTCCGGTAGACTTCAAAATAGAATCAATAACAACAGTCAAGTCCCTCTAGAGTAGATTAATTTTTGATAAGCAAAATATGTTTGCTGGGTAAATCAGACGGGTTTGTTGAAAATGCAAATTCATTCTCTTCCAGCAGGAGGTGCTTTGAAGTGGGAGAAATAGAGGTTTCCCCGGTAACGGCTGTACACAAAGCAGCGCTGAGCTCACAAACGCTGCTTTATCAGGCATTTAACATGTGAGATGAAATGAAAATCACATCGAATATTTTCTAAAGAGAGTCTTCCTTCAGAAATCCAGTGATCTAAAAACTCCCGCGCCTCGTTTTGATTTTTAAACGTGCATTACATGCTCATGTTTATTCAACGGAGCCTTTTGGAAAGTTAGTCAGTTTTGATATCGTGGCGGGTTGCCACAGATAAATAAATGTATGGGAAACACATCCCACAGCACAACCACCTGAGCCCAACTTCATTACTCATCACTTTAACTTTAACTGCATTTATAGCAGGCTCCACAAGCCAGACCGATAAACAAACACAGACTGGAAGTTAACTTAGGTACAGGCGCGTGCACCCGATGAAACCGTCTATATATACAAAATATCTCTTAAATTTTCTTCAACAAAAAGGGGAAAAATATAAACCTCTTGGGTTTGCCCAAGACTTTAAATTTGCCTTTCAGAGCTTTTATTTTAAAAGGACACAAGCTCCGTTTTTACTTTTTTGGAATCCCTCTGGGAAATTTTTTTAAAACTCAAGTGCTGTTTTTTGAATACTGTGTCATGCACGAGAGGCTGCAAAATGAGATCGTAATGTCACAGACTTCCTTCTATTGCATGTTTACATAGAAAAACAATGAAAAAGCAGCGCAGCGGAATGCGCTTAGGTTATGAATCTTCTGTTATGAATTCTCTGCCACAGATCAGATCAGTTTGCAGCTCCATCCAGTTCCACCAGTGATGCAGAAATATCTTACAGCAGCTTAAAAGTAAGAATAAACAAAACACTTTACTTTGTTAATGTATGTTTCTATTTGTTTGTGCATAATATATTGGTGCACAGTAATCCAAATAAATAAAAAATATCTCTAATCTCATCAAAATGTAATAATGTTCTTTTTTTGGCTGACATCGCAAATCTCTCTTATTTTTCATCCCCCTCCCTCCAACCACCTGCATCAGTAGCACAGGGCTTGTACAGGACAGGTGGCTCAACAGAAGCCATTACTTTAAAAGAACCATGTGAAAGCACTTTTGGAGCAGGTCAAAATGCATAATGGTGATCCATCTGCGATGTGGGAAAAGATTTTGTGTTCAAATGAAACCGAAAAGGCTTTTAGAAATTCAATGTGATATAAAGCAAATCTAACACTGCCCACACCTGAAAAACACCAGAGCTCATGCTGCCTCTCCTCAGCAGGAACTGGGCTTCCTGTTAAAATAGAAGGATTAATGGTGCAAAATACAAAGAAATGAAGCAGGAGAACCTGCTTTAGTAGGATGAAAACATGCTTTGGATAAAATACATTTTTCAGCGAGGCGATGGTCCCAAACAGAGGACCAACTTAACATCAAATTGCCTGAAATCGCCAATCTCAAGTCAAAATTCACAGGAACCTGTCAGTCCGGAAACAAAGTGGTTTTTACAGGGTCTTAGGTTGCTAGAATGATGCACATATGATGAAATAGAATTAATCACTGGACTCAAGTTTGCCAGGATAGTGGCATCAAATCCATACGTACATGCATTGCTGCAAAAGATGGCTCTACAGTCAAAGACACGTGGAATGAACAATTATGGTATTTTTTAAATGTAATAATGCTTAAATAAAATAATTCATTGGAATATTTTCACAAGATGCCATATTAATGTTGTGCGGGTGATAGGTCTGACCCTTACGCGTTGGTTTCAGCACCATGGACAGGGCAAATCAACAGCACATGGCCAATGGAATGAGATGGGTGATAAAACCTGAAGCTATTTTCTGCTCATCAGCCGCCATTACTAATGAAGAGTTGGCAACTCAACCGAGCGTGAAACACGGATGGTGAAAGAATGCAGCATTCTGTTATTTCTCACCTGCAGATGCAGAAATAGCCCCGAGGCGACCCAACCAGCACCCCACATATACCTGGATACCTGGCTCCTACAACTCTCCTTTACAGTGCCACAAGCACATTCATATTTCATTCAATCACTTTGTCTGCAATCAATCATTTTCTTGTCTTGTTTTCCAGTACGCCATTATCTTGTATTCCAATATATTTTACAATTTCCATTTTTTAATGGAAGCTACTTCATCCCATCACACTGTACAACTGATTTCTCCCCCTCTCTGAAGTACATTTAATCATTGTAAGTTCAAGCACATCATTTGTAAATGTTAGATCTTCAAACACGAACCCCCACACGCCTCAAACTGATCACAGAAGAGGAAAAACTATCCGTCTGCAGTGAGTGATCTTTACAATGCACTCATTTGGGGCAGAGGATAAAAGTGTTCCTTGATGCCAAGAGCAAAGGAATAAAACAAAGCCAAATTCTTTCTAAGCGAGTGAGCATGTGTGCGGAGACTCGAACAGAAGCTCGGGACAGCACAGAGAGCACTGGCTCAGACAGACCGTAACCACCGTCTGGAACAATCCTGATACATGTAAGCTCTCAGGACTGACTGCAGGCCAGCATTATTAAAGAGTCAAACTCACCCAGAAACTCTCTCCAGGACAAATCCCATCTGGAATCACAAGCGCTTTTTGGCTAGTGGGTTTCTTCCACTTAGATTTACACAGTGTTAAGGAAGTCAAAACCTCTGAAAACATTCCAGTAAATAATAGCGAAATAGCTCAGCCAAAGATTCTGAAATTTACTGAACTTGCAAAAGGTTCTTTCTTCCATGAAATAGATGTTTATCAGAATGTCCAACCTGCTCTTTGCTCCAGGTTCTGTTGAGCACTAAAATTGCAACAATGCATCTTAAATGTATATGAATATGCACAAGTGTGAATGAGATGTGTGAGTGACATCATATGCACTACTTTACTGTTGATTTTATTACTTTTTAGAGCTTGAAAGCCAGGCGACTAACTGATGACAAACATTTTGGAAAAACAGTTTACCCAAAAGTGAAAATTTGCTGAAAATTTACTTACCCCCAGACCATGAATTAGTTTCTTCTTTGAACAGATTTTGGAAAAATCTCACCAATGGATCCTCTGCAGTGAATGGGTGCCGTCAGAATGAGTCTCTGAACAGCTGATAAAAACATTGCAATAATCCACACTACTTCAGTCCATATTACCGTCTTTTGAATTGAAAATCTGCATGTTTCTAAGATATAAATCTATTATTGAGGCGTTTAACTTTAAATTGTCACTTCTGGCCAAAATACAAATCCATAACCCATAATAACGCTTCCTTCAGTGAACAAATCCATCTCCTGTTGTCCTTTTACATCAAAATCCAGCAACATATTAGTTCTGAACTATGTTTGCGTTAATGGTGCTTGATCTGTGCATATTATTGATTGATGGACTGGAGTTTTGTGGATTATTGTGATGTTTTTATCAGCTGTTTGGACTCTCATTCTGACGGCACCCATTCACTGCAGAGGATCCTTTGGTGAGCAAGTGATGTAATGCTACATTTCTCCAAATCTGTTCCCATGAAAAAACAAACTCATGGTGCTTGGATGGCCAGAGGGTGAAATTTCATCAATTTTTCATTTCTGTGTGAACTATTCCTTTAATAATGAATGAATATTTAATCAAAGTAATAAATAAACAGGGGAAGACCCACAGCTCCATAAAGTTTTATAAGCACACTAAATCTAGTGATGCCACAAATTGTTCGGCGATCCGAGAATGTACTAGGCTTAGTAGTTGTTATTTTTTTTCCATCATTTCTTTCATTCAACACGATCAACAGTTCTCACTTTACAGAAGAGATTTAGAGACAAAAGACAATTGAGAAAAGACCAGGAAAGATGAAGTCATATTAAGACATATTTACACTGTATACAATATACATACATTGTCATTGATGCCTTTGTTGTCTTCATACTTTGTCTCAACATGGATGGAGAACTTTGGCAGGAAAGAGCACTAAAAAAGAGAAAGAGGTTAAATGTGTCAAAAATGAGTTAAATTAGGCAAAAACAGTCACCCTGAGTATTTTAATACGTAAAGACATCACATCAAGTGTCATCTGCACACAAAATGAGCTTTTCTCCTCACTTTTCTTCATTCGTTTTTGCTCAGTGTATATGAGTCAGCTGGTGTTTTGTTTTTGTTTTGGTTATATTAAGTAATTTCTCCAAGTTCACACAGCAGAGGAAACAGACAATCAGACAAGCATTTGTTTGACAACCACATAATATATTTGTCTTCATTTTCAAGAGTGCATCTATTGTTTTATTTCAAACAAAACAAAGATTACTTTCTGATTTTTTTTAAATAAAACTTGACAATTGGTTTGACATGCTATTTAACAATGCCATTCATAAATTGTTGTACTCCTTAAAGGAATAGTTCACTCAAAATGAAAATTCATGGAAAATGTTCCTATCCTCAGGCCATCCAAGATGTAGATGAGTTTGTTTCTTCATCAGAACAGACTTGGAGAAATGTAGCATTATATCACTTGCTCACCAAAGGATCCTCTGCAGTGAATGGGTGCCGTCAGAATGAGAGCCCAAACAGCTGATAAAAACATCACAATAATCCACACCACTCCAGTCCATCAGTTAATGTCTTGTGAAAAGCTGTGTGTTTGTGAGAAACAAATCCATCATTAAGACATTTTTAACTTTAAATCATCACTTCTGGCTAAAATACAAGGCCATAATCCATTATAACGCTTCCTCCAGTGAAAAAGTCCATCCCCTGTTGTCCTCTCACATCAAAATCCACTGACATATTTGTTTAGATCTGTTTTTCCTTGATCTATGCCTATTTCTCTCGTGATTCAGACAAGATGACTTTTTCACTGAAGAAATCAATATTATTATACACTACGGATTTTAGCCTGAAGCAAAGGTTTGAAGTTAAAACATCGTAATGATGGATTTGTTTCTTACAAACACCCAGCTTTTTGCTTCACAGGACATTCATTGATGGACTGGAGTGGTGTGGATTACTTGTGGATTATTGTGATGTTTTTATCAGCTGTTTGGACTCTCATTCTGACGGCACCCATTCACTGCAGAAGATCCATTGCTGAGCAAGTGATGTAATGCTAAATTTCTCAAAATCTGTTCCCATGAACAAACAAACTCATCTGTATGAATGGCCTGAGGGTGAGTACATTTTCAACAAATGTTTACTTTTCAATGAACTATTCCTTTAAGTATGTACATACTTTATTACCTCTGCATATAATGAATCAACAGACAATTAGAGAAAAATAATAATACCACCACAAACAACATGCAACGGTTAATTCTATTTAGTCCAGTAAATAATTTTAGACATCTATCAAGACGGGTCAAAGCCTCGACCCATGCCTCATTCATGAACACACTGCATGCATGATCTCAGCAGATCTGGTGCACTGCAGGGTAATGTGCTTCAGTGTTATTGTGTTTTATGAGCCTGGCGTTCTGCTGTAATGATGAGCTCTTTTCTGCCTCACTGGATTTACAGCCTCCCTGTCCTCCTCCCCACACGTCCTGAAGCTGTAGCCCCTCTGAGACCCAACACACTGCTGCCTGATTAGATTAAGCACTGCTCTCTCAATCGCTATGGAGATCAATAGAGCGAGTTCATGTGCTGGAGCAGTGGGGAAGACAAGGATCGAGAAGAAGAAGAAGCGGACTATGGAATTGCAAACCCCGTGTGTTGAGATTACGGCTCTGTTCAAAATCACCTATGATTTGAAACTGTAACTACTCCAAGCTTCAAGCTACTCATCGTTTAAAAGTAGTTAAACTATAGTTAAGCTCTTTTGAGTATATATTTCATTCTACTGACAAAAAATAAATTGTAATGTACTATATTAAAGCTTTTAATGGGGTGAATACATAACTACTCTTGTGAAAAAGAAGTGAACTTAACTGTATGGAATGCACTTGTACTGTTCCTCAAACCTTAGAATCATTTTTTTAAAAAAATATAAAAACATGTCATTAATGAAAAATCTACAGTAATATTACTGAAATAAAAGGCCACTTAAGTGAACTTATAGAGAGACGCTTTCATAACTGTTTCTTACCACACTTAAGTACACTTTAAAAAGTGCAATTTGTAATGATGTCAAATAAAAAGCTTTAAAGTACATTTTAAAACACTGTTTTAATACTCTTTTGTTGTGAAGTATACTTATTGTTAATGTGTTGACTAACATACCAAAGCACATGTAAATCACTTGATTATAATTTATCTGTAGTGTGTTATTTGATATTACATTTAAAGCTACTATATTACTGAAATGTATGAAATATTAAATGTATAAAATAAAATATATAAAATATATATAATAATATAAAATATTAAATGGACGACTATAAGGCTGCGTCTTACAGCGTGCGCAGAGCGGTGAAGGAGGCGAAGCAGCGTTACGGGAGGAAACTAGAGTCGCAATTCCAACATGGCGGCTCTAGGAGCCTGTGGCAGGGACTTAGATCCATCACGGACTATAAAACACCATCCTCCAGATCGGGGAATGCGGACGCTTCTCTGGCTGACGAGCTAAACACTTTTTATGCTCGCTTCGAGGCTGCAGCTAATCACGCTAGCGGTGCTAGCAGTGCTAATAGCATGCATGCTGAGATAGCCGGTGAGGACAACGTGTTCACCATCACGGAGCATGACGTGAGGAGGGCATTCAGGAGAGTGAACATCAGGAAGGCAGCAGGACCAGATGGTATTACAGGTCGGGTTCTGAAGGCCTGTGCTGACCAGCTAGCACCGGTGTTCACTGAGATTTTCAATCTCTCCCTGGAACAGTCTACAGTCCCCTCATGCTTTAAGCAGTCCACCATTGTTCCTGTCCCCAAGAAACCCCAGTCCACCTGCCTCAACGACTACCGCCCTGTAGCCCTCACATCAGTGGTGATGAAGTGCTTTGAGAGACTGGTCAGAGACTTCATCACTGCATCACTACCGGACACACTGGATCCACTACAGTTTGCGTACAGACATAACCGCTCCACGGAGGATGCCATCTCACACCTCCTCCACACCACAATAAGTCACTTGGACTGTAGAAAAGAGGTATGTAAAATGCTGTTTGTGGACTACAGTTCAGCGTTTAGCATATAATTCCCTCCTGCCCTCACCTCTAAGTTGGAGTCCTTGGTCTCAGCACGTACCTGTGCCAATGGATCTCAACTTCCTGAAGGACAGATGCATGGCTATGCGGATGGGTATTACACCTCATCCTCCATCACTCTAAGTATTGGAGCTCCTCAGGGTTGTGTTCTGAGCCCCCTGCTGTACTCACTGTATATGACATTAATGGCCACTACCAACTCCACCGTCATCATCAAGTTTGCTGACGACACTGTCGTGGTGGGCCTGATCTCAGACTAACGATGGAGCGGCCTACATACAGGAGATTAAGAACCTGGAGTTGGTACTTGGTGAATAGTCTACCTTGAACATCAGCAAAACTAAGAGGAGTTGATAGTGGATTTTAGTAAACGAAGCAGGAGCGGTCATACCAGCCGTGCAGATCAGCGGAACACCCAGTGGAAAGTGGACAGCTTCAGATACCTGGTGTTTATCACGCAGGTTTGACTTGGTCTGTCATATCAGCACCCACCAGTGAAGAAGGCCCAGGCAGCGTCTGTACCATCTGAGGCAGCCCAAGGGACTTTCAGACTTCCCTCTGGTGCTTAAGACTTTTTACACTGCACCATCGGCGTCCTGTGGTGCCCATCTTCCTGGTTCGGGAACTGCACCATGCAGGACAGACGAGCCCGCCAGAGGGTGGTGCGTTCAGCAGAACGTACCATCCACACCGAGCTCCCTGACCTGCAGGATATCTACAGCAAGCGGTGCCTGACCAGGGCCAGGAAGATAGTGAAGGACCTCAGCCATCCTAATAATGGACTCTTTTCTCTGCTGCGTTCAGGGAGGCGCTTCCGCTCCATGAAGGTGAACACAGAGAGAATGAGGAGGAGCTTCTTCCCGTACACTATTCGGAGTCTTAACCACTCTCCACTCTAATCACATCACCCCATACTTTCACTTTGCACAATTTTAACTTACAATCTGCACTAATGTCAGTTTCAGTTGTAGAAGGTTACGTGAGGATAAATGAGTGGGATTTACATACCATTTGTCTTTAGTATACCTTTACTTACTTATACACTTTACTACACTGCACAGCACACGGACATTTTATTACTGACATACATTTTATTTTATAGAATATATAGTCATATTCTATTTTTATTTTATTTACCTTTTATTGCTAGTTTATTTTATATATATATATATATTTACTGTACTTATTTTTATTTATTTTTTTATTTCTATTTTTGTAAACTTAAAGTTTTCTTAATTGTTGGACAATTTGTTGGACAGTCGTACAATACATTTCACTACATGTCGTACTACGTATGTATATGTATGTGACAAATAAAATTTGAATTTGAATTTGAATTTGATCTACTTTCCTATATTATCAGTTCGCTCTGTTTTGTGCTATCTGATCTCATGAGGAAAACGTACCTCTGGGAACTTTTTCGCAAGATGTGAAATACGTACCAATAAGTACATATCACTGCAGTTTCCAACAGAAATGAACACTAGAGGTGGTAAAACAGCGAGCACTTGTAATCGTTTTCGTACACAGTTATGATTACAGCTCCGTTTTGCTTTCCAGATGTACCAAGCTTTCTCAGTAGCTCAGCCGCACAGAATTGGACTTAGGATGCAGAATCCTTGGGTACAAATCCCATCAAGAACATGACTCACGATGAAAGAGCTGAAAGATGAGAGATCGAAAAACAAGCTAAAACGGCATGCTTGCAATGGTACGTTATTTTAAAACGTCACGGAGCATTAGACTTGTAGCGCCACTCAATGGACATTTCAAGTCAGAACTGCAGTGAAACCTACAAAACCAACGTCACATAAAACATACCATATGTACGGTCATCTGTTCCGGGAAAAAAACCTAACACTCTTTTAGCGCCACCCAGTGGACGTTTCACATCGAATATGTCATGAAAAATACATCGCGAAAGTTCCCAGGGGTATGTTTTCATGAGATCAGGTTGGTTTTGTACTTTAGTCCACTGTATTCTCAGCACACACTACATTAAAGGACATCACAGAGACTCCAATAATAACGGCTTACAGAATATAAAGTATATTTACCCATTACATATCTGTACTATGGATGCTATCCAAATAAAATGAAATTAGTGTAGAGGGAATATATTGGAAGTGTCTATTTTGGCAATACAGAGCAGTGAACACCCACATTTTCTGCAGCCTGGGTGCCAGCAGTATTTTTCTCATTCGTTTTCTCCATAGAGATTTCAAAAGCTTAAGTCTTGTAAGGCATGAACCAAACCAACCAGCTCCAAGACAACAAGCAATTTTGATCTCGAACAAAAAGTATTCGAAATTTGGAAAAAAGATCATTATAACACTGCATATATGAGAGAATGAACTACTCATGCCATAAACCACTGTGAATTATATAAGTGAATCAGAAATAATGGTACATTATAAAGATCAACTGATCTTTCAAACTAGAGCAAATAGATGGTAACAATCGTGACAATAAACATTTAGGTTGGACTTGTGTGTATTTAACCACTTGAGGTATTACTAATTTTAGTGTTCTCTCAGTCTTGATGGGAAACATACTCCAGTTCTCCACTAATTCAGCATCTAATCAACAAATGAATTATTCTATGAAAGCACAAATGGGGTATACTGTAAACATACCATTTTGTTGTCTATGTCAAAACAAACAGCACGAGTGGTCAGTGATTTGGCCTCTAGAGGTCACTGTAGTACTGTATAATGATAGCAGATCTCAGCCACTTCAACAACGGATGCAACTGGGAAAAACTATCGGTATGGATTTTTGCCAGTTGTTTCAGCAATCAGTTATCGTGCAGATTAATAGACAAAACCAATCAATCAATCAATCAACCTCTAATATGTTATAAAACTACTGACTTACAGTCATCGATCAAGTATAAAAACAATACATTTTAAGTTTACAGCTAAATATTTAGATACATTTAAAAATATAAGTAGTTTGAGAGTGTACTACAGAAACCACCTTGATCACATGATAACAGTGACTTCTCTGATTGGTGGATCTCTCTTCAGAATTATGGGTAGTGTAGTTCTTCACAGGGAATTGTGGTGGTGTTGTTTTTTCTAATTATTTAGAAATTTTGTTTACCTTGAACACAAGCATGCACCATGAATTAACAACCTCTGAGCTCATGACAGGTCTGTCTTAAAAGGTTTATGTTACTGCTAAAAATCAATATCTCTGTGAAGAAAATAAATGAAATTTGTACTTCCGGAGCTCTGCTGTTGCACTCTATTAAATTAGAATCGGATAAAATAAAAGATTAAAACTTTGATATGTTGACTTCAATTTCCTTAGAACAAGGACAGGGAAAAAACCCTCATCTAAGACATGTGTATATATATATATATATATATATATTTGTCTCTATAATCATTCAGCCAATAAGTGAGTATATTTTGATGCTGCTCAAACAGCCTGGAGATGAAGAAGTGACTGTCACAAATTTACATGTAGCTGTTTCCATTTTGTGCTCATTTTTACATCCTTTTGGCTTTTCTCATCTTCCCCTGCTCTCATTTGAGCGGTTTGTATCCTGTTGTTCCTGGCATATGGTTGATTATGATAATGGTATTCCGATGAAGAGCTCTCTCATTCATCTCTAGGTACAGATACGGCACGCAGAGCCACTCCAACCACTGACTGTCAACCAGCTTAAGTTAAGCCTTAATCCTCAACCCATCTCCACCGCTCATTTAAACCAACCTGTCATGTTGACTTTCAGCAGTTTCCATTTTATACTCTAAATTTAAGATTTATGCATTTGAATTGCATATAAATTTTCCATCCATTTGGATTGAACACACTTTTAACAAACTAATAAAATGAATGCGAAATTTTATATGCAATTCAGATGTATAATGTTATATTTAGGCCTGTATAATCATTATTATAATTATTATAAAAAATATTAATTATCATTATTTTTTCTTATCCATTTGGATAGCTGTAGCTACTGTACAACATTCCTGAAAAGGGTGAAAGGCCATTTTGTACACCATGTAGCCATTGTTGGAGAAAGTTACTTTTAAAAGTAATGCATTACAATTAAAAAGTAACTAATTACATTATTTTTATGCGCTTTTTATGGAGATTAATGCATTATGTTACTTTTGCGTTTCACCTGAGCTGGGCTTGCTTATTTGTTTTTTAATAACAAAATCCCAAAAGTTATATTTTTGGCAACTGTAAAGGTCCTTTGACACCAAAAATTTAATTATTAAGCCTCAGGCTGAAGGAAGTGCCTCTGTCTCTTGCGTTACTTATTTAAAAAAGTAACTCAGATATTTAGCTGTAAATTTAAAAGTAATGCTTTACTTTACTAGTTACTTGAAAAGGTAATCTGGTTACGTAAAAAGTAATCTGATTACATTACTCCCAACACTGCATGTAACTAAAGTCTAAGGGGCCGTTCACACAGAACGCTGCTTTTTTCATTGTTTTTCTTTTTTAAACATGCGCTAGATGGATGTGGATTTGATCTCACATCTTTTGCAGCATCTTATGTATGACAGCACTCTAAATGCCAGATTTACTAAACGGGGCAAATTAGCGTTAGAGCGCAATTCCATAAAAGCACCAATAGGAGGGGAAAATTCACACATTAAAGAACAGACACAGCCAGATCATTTCCATAATGACCAGCGCAATCTACCAAGAGCAGCGCAAATTACCGCCTGCTTTAAGACATAATTTTCTGGGTGTTAAATAATGGCGCAAATACCAGTAATTTGACGAACACAAACGTTAGTAAATTGCATTGCGTGATTCGTTTTAATACTCTCCTCCCATAAATTTTGCGTCTGAAAGGGAAACTCCTACAAATGCATATTCAGTAAGGTCAGGCACAAAAATATCTGTTTCCACGCCTTTTCAGCGCTAATTCCTCACTGCGCCTCTTTAGTAAATCCTGACAGTACTATTTTAACGTCGAAAGACGGTTTGTGCTGGCGCAAGCTGTTAGTAAATCTGGCCCTAAAAATGCAGCGTTCAAAAACATGCTTTTTCATTCCACGTCTCACATTTTGAAATGTAAAAACACGTTCTGTGTGAATGGCTCCTAAGGTCCCAATACCTTAGACATTCAACATATTCATAAGGCTCAGAGGAGTCCTGAGGTGTTAAAATGTATATTGCTCTTTCGAATAAGCACAAGGTTTTCCATGAAACCTAATATGGTCTCCAAGGAGCTTGAAGACATCTGGTCTGCCTGGTTTTCCAATACACTTTAATTATATTGCAGCACAGCAAGGGAAAACAAGAACGGTGCACTCTGGGATAGCATAACAACATGGTTGGTGGTTAAGGGGAATCAGCTTCCAGACACTGTAGCTCTGTTGCAAATCCTAGTGAGCTTGATGTGAACTGCCTACATAGACAAGATAATTGAAACAGAAACAGAACCTGAAATAGAAATGCTGAGTGATTGAGAGCACTCTTAACAGCAACGCCACACTCCGTACAAATAGTGCTTCCTATGTGAAACACACAGGAGACTCGATTCATAACTGATTCCAATGGAACTTGAAGCTAAAGCTGATTTTTCAGCATCATTACTCAAGTCTTCAGTGTCACATGATCCTTCGGAAATCATTCTAATATGCTGATTTGCTGCTCAAGAAACAGTCAATGTTTTTCTTAATGTTTTTTGTGGAAAACGATCTTTTTTCAGGATTCTTCGATGAATAGAATGTTTAAAAGAAGAGCATTTATTTGAAACAGAAATCTTTTGTAACATCATAAATGTCCTCGTTTTCGGGCAATTAAATGGGTCCTTGCTGAATAAAAGTGTTAATTTCTTTCAAAAATAAAATAGTTTATTATTCAAACAACCTCAAACTTTTAAATGGTAATGTTGTTTTGACATTCAGCACAGCAGATCATTAGGTTATATGGGAGTGTTTGTGTACTACTTGTAGGGCTGGGCGGTATGACCAAAATTTTATTTCACGGTATGAGAAATTTTATTTCACGGTAACGATATCTTTCACGATATAGTTTTTTATATA
>JAFVLL020012472.1:0-10734 GCA_021397915.2 Tor tambroides | reverse complement strand
CACACAGTAGTGAACATACACCCAGAGCAGTGGGCAGCCAATGCTGCGGCGCCCGGGGAGCAGTTGGGGGTTCAGTGCCTTGCTCAAGGGTCTCACCTCAGTCATGGTATTGAGGGTGGAGAGAGTGCTGGTTATTCACTCACCCCACCTACAATCCCTGCCGGACCTGAGACTCAAACCCACGACCTTCGGGTTATAAGTCCAACTCTCTATCCATTAGGCCACGACTGAATAACTCCCAAAAAAGTGTGCTTAATTTCAGAAAAAAAGGTGTTCAGTAGTGACATTCCTTAAAATTATACACAGATTTTTCAGAACACATTTACCTCAAAATGATAGGGCCTATCTACTCACCACGTAGCTATGAGAGAGGGGGGTGTCACACTCCTAAAATAAATTTAGGGGTGTAGTATTTTGTTTTTTTTTAACTTCACATTTTAAAAGAATCAAAAAGATACATTTAAACATAACAATGGAAAGAAATACAAAAATTATTTCAATATCATTTTCCTAAGTAAAAATTTAGGGGTTAGGGTTCGGGACAGCCACCTCCCAATTGAAAGTACCCAATAAATCATGATTTTATATATATTAAGCTTACTAATAGATAATAGAAGGATCTTAGTAAACATCTAAGATTTAAATACTTAAATGTTTTTTAAATGTGTTTTTGGATGTGGAACAGCAGTTTTGACCAGTTCTGTAGAATGGCCCATATGGTTGGTCTCAGAACATAAAAATCAATAGCCAGACAACCTGCTTATTTTAAATTTCTTTAATTATTCATAGATTTCTCATTTGATATTTAGTCTGCATCCAACTCAGAATTACAATTCTTAAAAGGTATTAAAAAAAGAAAAAGAAAAAAAAGGATAGTAAAACCTATCCACTTTACAGTAAATAGTAAAAAAAAAATAACAGATAAAGTTCAACGTTTTGGCAAAAAAAAATAAAATAAAACAAATAAAAATTCTGGAAACACTAAAATATACACAAAGACAAAGAAATTTAATTTCCTCCAACAAACGAGCATATCATCCCTGAGAACATTGCAAACCTTCTGTCAGATACTATTTTCTGCCCTGAGAGAACAGGATGCTATACAGACAGATGACACACCTAAGAGTCAATCATTTTTTATGTAATAAAATTGTAAAGGCATCACTTTAGGTCAACATATGAACTAACTCATTCTTTGAGACATAACTGGCTCAGATATCTGCCTCAGACTGGAATCGGCAGGTTGTCCCTAAAACAGGAAGCTCGTTGGGGAACTGGGTAGCTGCATAGATCCTGATATATTCGAGCCATCTGATCACCGGCCATGTCATCTGAGATTTCCAGATTCCCGCTGCTGTACTGGGATCGCCGGGCAGTCACTGCATCTACCAACTGCTGGCAGTTCAATGCTGTGATCTGTTTGGTTATTGAGAACATAAACAGAAAAAAAATATTGTCTTTTATTGACTATGTGTAAACTAACAAATGTAATTCATATTAAGAAAGTCTCCATTTTCACTGTTTACAACAAGGTTCAATTAGTTAATCCATATTTACAGCATTAATTAATCTAGGTTAATGTGCTTTTAGAAATCTACCATTGTTTATTCATGTTCATTCATACTACATTAAATGTCAATTTATACAACTAACAATCTATTAGGAATATAATGTACTTTATAATAATTACCTGGACAATGATTAATTTGCTCTTGACAGTGCTGAAATCATTAAACTCTTCTCCAAAACAGAGTGTGACAGTGGGCTCCAGAGACTGATAATGACCCTCCTGATATAACTGCAGCACTGAAGGAAAAAAAAAAAGTGATAAAATTCTTATCCATTGATCCAATTAGTACATAACTAATGAATCAGGTCAACTGCATTTCAAAAATAGTTAAATAAATAAACTGATAATAAAGTTATTAATGACCTTTAAGTACCTTATATACTGAGACACTTGATTTTACTTAGTAAAATGCAATTGTGAACTGTGTTTCAGCAGTCTTGTACTGAAACAGACTTTCACAAAAAAAAGTCTGGAGTTATAATATATCTGGGAAGATGTTTGTTTACCTTGCAGGAACCTGGCAGTGTCAAAGATCTTCACCACAGCATCTCGCTCCAGTTTACAGGGGTTGGGGTTATACTGAGGGTCCTGGCCACTCCAGAACACTCTGCTCTGGCACAGACGCTTGATAAAAATGCCCTCTCTGTTAGCGCGCAGCAGTACACCACGCTCCAAATGACTGAAAAGTTTAAGGGTGATGTGACGCTGACGCTCGTTCTCAATGAGATCAGCAGATGGGAAGCGGATATTCTGGAGGCTGTCTGGTCCATACAAGAAGCCACTAGCCAGAACGGGCTGGCAGGGGGAGATACGGCAACCCTCTGGATGAGTGGTAACCGTGCTGCCCACCAGCCGACCTCCATAATAGAAACAAATCATCATCTGAGAGAATGCTGGAGACAGGGAGAAATGTGTGGTTAACTGTCCACGCAAAAGTGAAGCAATTAATGATGTAAAACAGAGTTCCAGGGTGTTCCATGACTTTTCCAGTCAACTATATATAATATATACATTAAATATAATGGTATTATTCATTAATCACATCATTTACAGTCATTTGCATTGAGCTGGTCTCTGCACTTCTACCTCATAACATGCACCACTATATGTCATAAAGCTTAGTGTATATACACATATTTTATATTTATTTATATACTTAGTTATTTGCACTTCTGGTTAGATGCTAACTGCATTTCATTGTCTCTGCACTTGACTCTGTACTCTGCACAATGACAATAATGTTGAATCTAATCTAATCTAAACATGCAAAAGTAGTTCTGCCATGGGCTCTTAGGGTACGGAAACTATGAGATGTGATTAAAAACAGAAAACAAAAAGTCCTGAACAAATGTTCTAATATCAGTTTGTATAAAATAAATAAATTCACAACACAACAGAATCTACAACTCATACACAACAGAAATGACATACCAGCATTGAATGTACCCGTAGGATCTTGATGAACAACAGCAACTGTGAATATTCATAAAATGCATAAACATGAACACAAAATGTAATTAACAAAATATCGGTACCTACCACTACAACAAGAAAGAAAGAAAGAAAAAGAAAGAAAGGAAGGAAGGAAGGGAGCAACACAAAACACTAAGTCAGCATCTCTGACGGAAGTTAGTCAATCTCACGCTGGCCGTGTAGCACATAAATTTGCAGCCAAATTATTTTTGCATTTTCCATATATTACTTTGAAAACAGTTTTCATGCACACTTTTAAGAAACCAAGAAAGTACTCGTTAAAATTACTTTTAATATTTTAAGAATATTTAAGAAAATAAAAGTCACAAACAGTTGTACCATTGTGAGATCCCTGCTGCCACCATTCCTGCACTGAAGGCATGTTACTGCCTTCATCAAGGGGAGAATGACTACGCTTCAGGATGCCCATGTATTCATCATTTGGAGTCTGCACATACAGATTATGTAGAAATAAGCCATGAGTCAATTATTGCCACAATCCACACTAAATCTTTATTCCCCTCAATACTTTCATCATTCTGAGGGAAAACTGAGCAGTTAAAGGGAAAGTTCACCCAAAATGAAAATTCTGTAATTAATTACCCTCATGTCGTTCCAAACCTGTAAGACCTTCATTCATTTTCGGAACACAATTTTACGAAGCTACGAGAATACTTTTTGTGTGCAAAGAAAACATTAATAACACAATTTATTCAGCAATTCTTCTCCCCGAGTTACCGTCTTTCGCCATTTTGGAGAGTACCCCAGAACGTAATCAACATAATCAGTGTTGTTTACATTCAGTAGACAGCGCACGCATGTTGAACATAAACAACGCTGATTACATTGATTACGTTCTGGGGTACTCTCCAAAATGGCAGAAGACTGTAACTCGGGGAGAAGAATTGCTTAATAAATTATGTTGTTGTTTTCTTTGCGCACAAAAAGTATTCTCGTAGCTTCGTAAAATTACAGTTGAACCCCTGATGTCACATGAACTATTTTACAGTTGTCCTTGCTACGTTTCTGTGTGTTGATCGTGGTAATATCCTTGCTGTCTATGGAGAGTCAGAGAGCTCTCAGATTCCATCAAAAATATCTTAATTTGTGTTCCGAAGATGAACGAAGGTCTTACAGGTTTGGAACGACATGAGGGTGAGTAATTAATGACAGAATTTTCATTTTTGGGCGAACTAACCCTTTAACAGGTGGGCAAATGACAATACCTCTTTAAGAAGTTCATCCAGGTTTGGTGAGCGGCCCTTTTCAGTATCAGTGCTGCAGCCGGAAAGGGCAGAGACTGTGACTTTACCCACTACAAAATAAAATATAATGCCACTAATTAACTTAATTTGTAAAGACATTGCATAATATGACATAACATACATAATATTACATGATAGTTAAATATTAAAAGGTCATTCTGTAGAGTCACTGACCTTCTATTAACGCATATCTGCATAAGAATTTGCCTCTGTGCTATTGCTAATGTTTCTTGGAAAAGTTAAAAAAAAAAAAAAAAAAAGCACACACGTACACTTCTGTTCCTCCTCTGGCACAATCCGGTACACTTTGTAAGGCTCAGAGATGTCAAGCTGGGATCGGTCAGTAACTTCCTCAAAATCTGGGCTCTTGTTGAGTGCACAGCGCAATCTGGTCTTCCATGTCGCTGGTTCAGCTTTATCCCCCTCCTTAAACTTCCCTTTAAATATCGCCCACGCCTGTGAAAACACATGCTTAGTCAGATATCACCACAACATCTGAATTGCTTTCAAAAAATAGACTTGTAAAGTAAATGAGGGGCTGAATACAGTGGACATTTCATTGTATTTTAGAATAGACAAACAGTTGCAGGACATCATTAATGTAATAATATAAAATATAATTTAGTTAAAAAATTATTTTAGCAATAAATTACACTATAATTATAATATTTTTTTTTACTTTAGTTATATTTTAGTTAGAAATTATAACTAAACAATTACTAATTACTGAATAATTACTGTAAAAATAAGTTTGCATGAGCGTGAAAGTCAGCAATGTCAAACTGTGACAAAATCTCAACAGAGGTAACTGTCCATTAGTTCATTTTAACAGAATTTTTAAAAAAGCATTGCACATTTAGATGTTATGTTTGTGGCAAACTTTTGCGAATCATTTGCCATTGTCTAATTAAATTATCTAAATAACCAGAATCTTATCATCTACATATTACAAAAGTATATAACGTTACTTTTATCAAACAGCGACAACAACAAAAAATATTATTAGTAGTAGTAATAATAGTAAGTTAATAGTAGCAGCAGCAGCACTTTCTATAGACTAAATTATAATAAAAGAATGCTTACTTTGAAGATGGACGCATCCACCTCCTGGTTGTAGTCTTGTTTTCCTGCATGTTTCCAGGGGATTCTGAACATGGTGCGGTTCTCATCCTCCCATAGCAGTCCATTATAGATGTTACTGTTGATCTGTTCTATAAGCCACTGTTTCAGTCTGCGACCACCCGGATTCATCGTTTACACTCTTACTTAACTCTAAAGTCGTTACAGTGGGCTGATGAGGAATATATAATTTACATTCACAGCATCCACGCCGCTTTATTTATGAAAGACACCCGCTCAAGTGAGGAACAGAGAATGACATGACAGAGGATTGGCCAGCGCAACGCCCAGGCGTCCAATCACTATGCCTTAGGGCTGGTGACGTATGAATATGTAAATTAGATTCTACGAAGCGGAGGCATTTACAAGAAATCTCTATCCATCTCTGGAGGTGTGAGAAGTGATCTGAAGGGAAAGAGGGGAAAGGGACTTTACAAGTTCGTACAGTTTATGTCTGAAACCAATTCATTAAACTCTCCTGAATATCCCACAGATGGGGTCATGAGATAAATGAGATAGATCTTATTTAGAGATACTGTATAAACTGTAAACCATTCCGCTCATGAAACATAATTATATCATAAAAGTTATCTATTTTATCCTACATGAAACATGTTGGAATGTAGATTGACATTATTTCTAAATTAGATACTTTAAAAAAATGTATCTTTATATGTAACTATCACAAACAATGACTTAAATGATGGATGTTCATCATTGGAGCATTTATAGATTTACATTTATGCATTTACATTTAATGCTGAATGGTGAAATAAAGCCTGATTGTGGTTGCATGTTCTGAAATGGTTAACATCCCATGTCATAGCCACGTCTAACCTGTTGTCAGGAAGTTTAAAGATCATGTGGAAACCATAAAAAGCGGATCTTGGAAAGGTAAGGTTGCATGCTGGTGGTGTGTTTGAGGATATGAGCACAGGTAGTGGTCATCGTGAAGGAGTTCTCTCTTTAAGACAATGAGAGAGGAAGTTGAGCATGACACGACTCAAATCAAAACAATTCATTCTTACTGGTTCAACAGTAGTGGTAGGCAATAATATAGTTAAATTGTATGCTAATACACTACATATATAAAACAATATACTTTATGTATGTATGTATTTATGTATGTATTTATAACCTGGTCTTTGGGAATTAAAATCATTGTGATATCCACTATGTTGCTTAATTGTATATTGTTTGCAAATCATCTTGTAAATATTGTGCAGAACAGTGAAAAACTGTGAAAAGGAACAAAAGCTGATACTGCAGTGGCAGCAAGGGAATAATACACTTTATATAAGGCATCCCACACTAACATAATAGTAATAGGCAAACATAAACTGTGGTTTAATTGTTCCATAGTTGCAATAAAATATCTAACAAACGGTTTTATTTATTCATTTATTTATTTTTAAATTACACTTTAAATTGAGCAAAAAAGTTTCTTTTAATTGTTTTATTTGCATGTTTTATATTTAGAGAGAACAGCGGTACATACAGTACATAGAAAGCATAAATCAAAAAGCATAAATCATTAAATAGCAGCCCAAATACTGCATTCAGTACGGCTACTTTAGTGTCGTAGTGCATTTTTCACTGAGATATATATATATATATATATATATACACACACACACACACTATTACTGCCGAAGCTAAAAGATCCAAATGCATAATGTGCTTTTTTTAAAATAAAATAAATAAATAAATAAATAAATAATGTGTGCAACTCAAGGTAACAGATTCAAGTAGCTTAAGGGAGTTAATGAAAATGATGAAATACTCTTTGAATCACTGTGCTTCATGAACTCAAGATGAATATAAACACTTCTGAGTGCTCACATAAGCATGACTATAATATAAAGGGTGACTGCTCTGCAATCTTTCATGTGAAATAAACTACACATGTCAGATTGCCTCACATGACATTACTGTCCAGCTAGGGTCAAAGCAGATGGTAAAGCAGAAACGGACATCAAGGCCGCTTTCATCTTATGCTGCCTGATGCACTGTACTGGTTATAGGATAGAGGATAGATACGAGATCCATGGCTCATCAGCTCTGGATCATTTTTTCTCCCTGTTGCTGCTGTTCTGTGTATAGACTCAGTAAAGCTTCGACTTGTTCCAGATCTTTAAAGGGGCTGGGTCTGTAGCTGGTCCGCAGCCGGTACTAAAAGAGAAAGAGAAAGCATGTGTTCAGTGCAAGCAAGCATTTATATAACCTTCTCGATCATCAAAACCAGAACAAATTGAAGGTTGTGGTATGACTCGGAGACAACAGAGTTTATTACTATAGTTTCAGTTGCTGTGCATGGTTTGATGCAGAGACAATAGGAAATCATAACAAGTTTATGTAATTTTTTTGCCGTTCTGTATGTTTTCCCTATGCCTAACTGAAATTGTGTTGTCAGAAGCCATTCTCTGTTGTACTGGGGAAATCTTAGTGACTCAATCGCATTTCTTCACATAAATAAAAGCTCAAACGTTGAGTGGCTATCTTTAATTTGCTCATTAAAAGGACAGCCCCATGTAAACACGTGCTGGATGCTGTTATAGGCTTTTCTGGAAACTCTAAAGGCTCACAAGAAATTCATTTGTTAGAAATCAGTTTCACTTTTGATCACAGTGCCCTGAGCTAATGTCAAACAAATATTCTTTGTCCAAACCAGAATCATACACCCATCATTAAGTGTAACTGAATGGTGTTAGAATTTTCCTAGGAATCCCATCAGGGGTTTTCTTCTGGGAATGGCATCGCTATTTTTAATAAAAAATCTGACCTCTGCCTTAGTAATCCTATCCTCACATCACCCACCTATCATCAGCAGGTTATTTTCCACAGAAAAAAAACAGACTAGAAACACAGCTTCCAAGCTTGTAATATATTTAACAGTCTAGTGCAGCTATGTTATGTCTTGAGAAGCATGGTGGGAATTCCCTGGCACATTGCCCTGCTCAGGGTCTGTGCTGGAACAGAGTGGGAGGACAGACATCCGGTTACTTTCCAGGCAGACTGCCTTTACTAGATTAGGCTTGCCACACAACTTGTTTTACATGTTGTTCACTAATACAGCCGCATACTTTAGCAGTTCCATTTCTGGATCATTAAGATTCAAAATAACTTAAACAACTGACTGCCAAAAAAGTTTTTATGTTGCGTGCATGTGTGAGTTTACATATATAAGAGTATCAGAGATATTATTTTTCTATATGTTTTTGTTGTTGTTTATATTTACATTTTGAAATTAAGTTGTGAAAATAAACAAATAACAACACTGTACAATACCAGGAATTGGCAAGTATCTGGTATGTACAATATCTTAAACACATTAAAAGTAAAGTAAATTTAGGAGCTGGGAATCAGACTATTTATTTGCTGCATAAATGAACAGAGAGACACATAATTTCTTCTCTTCTGGTTATCTATCCAAAGCAGTTTCACTATGAGAATAAGCATAAATACTGACATTTAAAAGTAAATCACCCCACTCCAAATGGAGTGTTCTTTAATTCTTGTTACAAGTGTGTCTTTACTGTTGCATGTTTACTGTGAGTGGAATAGAAATTAGCAAAATAATAACAGCCAGAATAATCTGTGACCACTTACAGCACCTTGCCAAAACACATTCTGCATTCTTCTTTCTTTCATTGTTACGAAGATTGTACACAGGTCTATCTGTCATTTCAATCTGAAGACCCCAACATTTCAGCTGAAATCTCTGTATGACTTTATATAGGGACATTAGATTCAGGTCAAATCTATGAAGACAGAGCACCTTAGAATCCCTGCCAAACCACCAATTGATCACAGTCATGGTCATCAGCTTCTCATTCAAGATTTTCATTACAAAACAGGACTATTGCAATGCTCTACTGGCCAGACTTCCAGCCAGTGTGACTAAGCCTCTGCAGATTATCCAGAATGCGGCAGCAGGTCTGGTTTGCTCTAGCTTGTCTACTGATTTAGCTTATACTTGAAACTTGTCATTGTGTGCTACAAATATTGTTTGAAATTATGATAAATTGCTTTAGATTTTCCCTTACAAAGAAAAGAAAGATGTCAAGTTATTTTTTTAAATGAAAGTAAAATTCAAGTAAGTTTTCCATGTATGCTTCATGTAGTAAATTAAGCATATGCTGCATTCACACCATGTTGTAATTACTGTAATTCCCATAGACATGTATATATATATATCTATGGTAATTCTGAGATGACAACATGTGAAGTTATCCGCTATTATCCATTTCTACAGCGACAGTCAACAAAATGAACCCAAGACTGCATGAAAGAATGCCACTAGCAGCTGTAAAACACATTACATTACATTTGTATGCTACTACTAAATATTGCAGAACACAGAAAGCGTGTCAGGTAAAAATAATTACTAACCGTTTGTTTGTTTGTTATTATTAATGATGGCAATAAATGTGTTATTGCTAACCTAAACAAACAACAACAAAATAATAACAGTATGAACACTTACATAATGTTTTTTTTTATATTATAGTACATTGTATCTATATGTATCTATTTCCCCCTTTTTTAGAGCAGTAATAGCTTTCTTTGAAAGCACTGCCATTTTTCTCTGGTTCCGCGTGAGGTACAGCGGTCTAGTGATGGGTCGCTCTTGAACGAATCTTTAATGCGAGTCGAGAACAAAGCCACTAGAAGGCAAGCCTACAACCATTAGCTGAAAAAGCATAATGGCTAAAGCTAACGCTTCCGGTCTGGCAGTACGTGGGAAAGGAGACCAGAGGCCGATTTTTTTAATGGATGTCAATGGATGAGAGGCTTCACTACGCAGAATAAACAGCTTTTTAGAGGAAACGGCTTATTTAATGAATCGACAGCCTATCTGCTAATCTTCAACATGTTTTACACTAAACAATACTTTTGGATTTAACTATTTTTAGAGTTTACCACGAAAAAAAGCCGTTTTATAAGGGAAGTCACTGACTTTTTGCGACAGGTGAGATTCAGCTTACGGCACTTCTCATTCATTCCTATGGTGTCCATAAACTGCAATGGAGTGTCACACAACTCTGACTGAAATTCAATGACGTCAAGAATGTAATGTGATTGGTTATTACGGCACACGTGATCCAAATTAGCTGTTACACTTTCTCCAATAGTAAGTAATACAGACCATCTTATCTCCCTATAGTAAGATAAACCCTGTCGGGAAGAACGAGTCGTTTCGGGGAGTGATTCATTCAGCCACGCACGCGCAACATCCTATAGGTTCTGTACTGGAATTAGTCAAGTAGTTCACCTGTTTCGAGTCTTCAGGTTTTTCGAGTCGTT
>JAFVLL020012471.1:0-12275 GCA_021397915.2 Tor tambroides | reverse complement strand
GGTTATGGTGAGCTATAGATTATGGAAGGAATTGTGAGGAAGAATTAATTATTTAACAAAACTAGAAACAACAAAACCACAGCAGGGGGCAATGCAGTGCACCAGAGAGAAGGACCGTTCTTATGTTAAGTGAGATTATTCTGCCTTGCTGAAATATGGTATGAAAATACCATAAGAAAATGGCTGATGCTTCCAGATGCTTGATGCATACTGAATACACTGTGCTAAGATGCTGATGATATGCCTTTCCAAAGAGAGAAAAAAAAAAAGTTTTAAAAATTCTGAGCATATTAATATGTCATGAATTTAATTTAGTGGCTTAATAACTTAATTAACATAACTGATATCTTAATCCTAACATCGTGAATTTGAAAATCTGCCGTTTAATTCACCCCAAAAATGAAAATTATGTAAATATTTACTTACCTTCATGCCATTGACAAATTAAAATATTCTGAAGAATGTTTCATATTATAAAACTCAAAAAACAACATTTGACTCCATTGACTTTTTTAAAATATCTTTTTTTTATGTCCTCCAGAAAAATTAAAGTCATACAAGTTTGAAACAACAACTTTGGATGACTAAATAATGAAAGATTTTTTTTTTTTTTTTTTTGGGTGACCTATATCTTGAATTTATTAGAAACATGTTTTATTGAAAGTACTGAGGTTTATCAGCTGATTTGACAATAGGGCTCAGGTAAGCCAGATTTTTTTTTTTTTTGGCCACATAACCATGTCTCTGAAAAAGGTTGTTAATTAGGGTCATTTATGTTAATTGTGTGTTGAAACCTAATGTCATACCAATCATACATGCTCTTCCATCACAGCTGTGTTCTCCTCAAAAGGCTGAATAACAGACACTGTAAAATTTCCTCTGCAAATATTTATAAAGTCTTATAGTCTATAAGCTTAGAATTCAGGCAGAGACATATTTTCCTAATATATCCAAATATTTCCACAGTGCGCAACATTGAGTCTATTGATTTGTGGCTGGATGGAATCTAAAAATTTAAGAATTGTTGGCCACATTTCCAAATCATTCCTCACTCACACAATACATTTTTGTCTCTTCTCTCTTTGCTTAGTCTGCAATCTATGGTCCTTTTGAAGGTTTGGTAATTTGTAATTGTTTAACATTACTTTTTGTCACGTTTTAATTATGTACTAAATTGTAAAGTCTCTTTTCAGCCTAAAATGAAAGAAGTTGCATTGTATTTGTATACTTTTTTTTCCTTGCTTGCATCGTTATAAACCACCGACAGATGGGTCTCATTATCAAGGGTCGCACAAATTCCTGATTAGATTATCAAAAGGTGACAATTGTTCTTTATATAGTGCCAAAAATATTTAGTCTAAATCATACAGATGCTCCAGTTGACACGTTTATGCTGGGAATGTTTTAGCTAATTGTGCAGCCAATAGTTTATTCAAACAGGGTTTTGCGTACTATAGATTAAAACCATCATTTTAAATAACGCTGTTGAATATCACACTATAGCAGCAATATCCTGACTTGTCTCGCCGTTTCGTTTGATAAAATAACCATCAGGTCAATCCTTCACATGCTAACAGACTCAAATAGAGTTTTACAGTTGCACGCTCATTGGAGGCTGTAATACCTGGCTCTCTGCATTAACCTTTTACAGTGATATTTAATTAAAGGTTTAAAGGGCACCCAACACCTGCACCATGCTCTGAATGCAGCCTCTGCCGCTAAGTGACGGCACGACGGAGGAGTGTGGCAATTAGCATGACCTTAAAACCGGCACGGACGGTCTCTTGCCCATGCTGTGCAGAGCCTTGCCTGCCCCATGGCATGCTGGGGCGATCGAGATGGCCCCCAAGCTGACACGCTCCCCTGCAGCAGTGAGTGGAACCAGCCTAGGGGTCACTAGGGCAGCTTAGGGCCTCTGGGAGGAGGTGGGAGAGCCCTAGACTTAAAATTAACACTACTTGAATTCATCTGTGAGGTAAATCTAGCAGTGAGGGTCATGTAGGTCTATCACAGTTGATAAATGTTGTCTTAAGATGGCAATCGGAGGCCAAATCAGGCTAGTTTGGACTCAGCTTTAGTTCAGTGTAGCCAGAGGATGAATTTATTAAAAAAATTAACATTCTGTCATCATTTATTCACCGTCACGTTGTTTTAAACCTGTACGACTTCAGTTCTAATGTGGAAAACAAAGAAATATTTTTTGCCCATACTATAAAAGTGAATGATCCAGGGTTTATATATATATATATATATATATATATATATATATATATATACACCTTATTGACTCTTATTGTAATGGCAAAAATCAATGAGACATTCCTCAGAATATCTCTTTTTTTTTTTCCACAAAGGAAAAAGTCTGGAATGACATTGGGAGGGTGAGTATATGATGACAGAATTTTCATTTTTGGGTGAACTATCCCTTTATTTCAGGCGGCTGTGAATTGAATTCACAGCTTGAAAAAAGATTTCCAAGAAATGTATGTGCACATTTGACAGTCATTGAATCGTAGTGCATAAATGAAGTGGAATGTACCGCTACTGCTGGTTTGATGTTCATGCAAAAGCATCCCCCTCACGCACACTCACACACAACTGCCCCCACCCCACACTGCAACCCCCTGCAGGTCAGGAGCTCTGGTAGACCCTGGGCTTGCCCAGCCAGGGGATCATGCTGTGCTAATATTTCTGTTAGCTTGAATGGCTCACTGACATGTTGTTTATTTGGATTAGCAAGTTGTTTTCATCAAAATCAATACGTGGCGCAGGAATGGGAAAGGAATGATTGAAATGCAAGGCTTAGCATCGGGATAACGCACCAATCTGTCTTGACATGAAGAGGATGTGTTGACATTGGTGTGGTGGAGCGAATAGGCTAAGAGCAGGTGAAGGCGAATGGAGAGAGAAAGAAGACGGTTTTCTGCTTTTTCAAGCGGACATCGCAGCTGCGAAAGATAGATGTCTATATAACTAGACTAAATATACAGATATAGATATAGACATATGACACTGATTCAAACAGCTAACTCACAAATTTGAATCTTTTTCACTGACTCGTTAAAAAAGAATTGGTCCAAAAGGGTCGTTTGCTTATTTTTGTGTACAAACACTGGAAACACTGATGCAAAAGATAAAATGAACTAATAACATCTCACAAGATGATATCTGATGAAACTGCATATGGATGCACAAGTTTTCTCAACTGTCACCAAAGTGACTTTTCAGTTATTGTTGTAAATGTTTATTTTTTGTCATATTTACAACCATTTTTGTCACAGTCTAACGCCTTAACACTAGTCCAACAATATTTGTATTCTAGCACTGCACAGATTTTAGGATTTCAATCAGATTCAATTAAAGTTTGTCTGAAATCTACTTTTCCATGCGTAGTGAAACTCTGTATACCAGAACACCACACATATTACAATTCAATATTGCAATGTAGGAACGCAAAACCCTCAGTCCCAGAGGGGCAGGCCTGTTCAGCTATTCAGTTCGATACAAATTATAACACTCACCGAAATGACACACACTTTGATCCGAGCTGGTTGTGGGGATGTATGCCAAAAATGAGAAAGAAAAGGAAATGCATGGCAGAATGCAGTGAGTATTGTTTTAGAATAAAAATGAAGGCGAAAACAGCTTTCCGCGGATCACTTATCGTTTCGCAGCACCGTGGGACAAGCTAATGAAATATCATCAGCGCTAAATGGAAGCTAAGTGGAGGGGAAAGAGTTGAATATTCACGTTCATTTGGATGACAGCTGGGGGAGCCCAGTCATTCATCACACATTGATATTCATTGCATTCTGTAACCCTCTTCTCCCCTCCTTCCTCCTCTGCCTTGACAATCAACAGCCTTAGCACCTTTTGTTTTAATTTAATTAAAGGTGCGACTGCCAGGGTGAAAACTTCATTTGCACACATGCAGAGGGAAAAAAGAAATAGGAAGGGTCATATGGAGAAAAGAATGAACAATTAGTCCAAACTAACAAAGATTTGGTCACAAGGGCACAGAGGTCAGTGACAAACAAGAGCCATATAAAAGAAAAAACTTTTAAAATGCGGGAAATATAGTTTAAAATGTGTGTCAAGTTCATAGAAATGTAGGCCTATACTTTATTCATTTCGGTTTCATATGGTTTTGAGTTTGAGCATTTCTCAGTGCAAGAAAAAAATCAATTTAAGGACTACTTAAAAACAGCTTAATTTTAAAATTAACATTTCATCATTTAAAACTATTATGTAAACAAAATAGCAAAATGTATCATGTAAATTACAAATTGTATATCATCAACTAATAATATACATTTAAATTTCTTCCCTCATTGGGCAGCTGCACCACATGACATTTTATAACCAGAACCCCTTTAATGAGGTTTTTTTTCTATATTATAATAGCAGGATAGTTGTATCACCCTGACATTTGGACTTTATGTCCACTAAATAATATCAAAATGATTTTTATTTAAAGGGGTCATATAATACGATTTCACCTTTTTAACTTTTGTTAGTGTGTAATGTAGTTGTGTGAGCATAAACAACATCTGCAAAGTTACGAAGCTCAAAGTTCAATGCAAAGGGAGAAATTGTCTTTTACAGAATTAGCATAGCATCACCTACAAGGAATAGCTGGTAAGGGACTACAACAAAATAATTCCGGGTTAGTGACAACATAAACCCAGATAAACCACGCCCCCAAGAACATGCAACGAAGGGGGCGAGGCCATGCTGTGCTGCTTTAGAGAAAGAAAAATAGGGGTGCACATAAAAATTTATTCATACTGTATGAATGCCGATTCTGTCTTCTAACGATTCTAATGGATTCACAAGTTTCAAAATCAATGTTCTAAAGCGGTTCTCAATCCTGTTCCTCGTGTCGCCCTGTTCTGCACACGCTCTGCACTGCAGCTCTCTCTCTCTCTCACTCTCTCATTCAGATCAGCTCAGCTTCAACAATGAACTGTTCCATTTATACATTTACTTTCACATAGCTATGATAAGCATTAAACACGGACGCGCATGCGGTTGCTGTACTGTATTAAAGCCTTAATCATGATAAAACCGTATATTAAAAGCTAACATAAGCATAATAACAGCATATCTAAAAGTATGACAACAACAAACAAAAAACATAGGCCTACCATTAAAAGCCATGCTTGCACAGGGACTGCGCGATCCTCTTCACTAACATCCTCTGCGTTTCAATCGTTCTCAAACTAATAAGCAATATAGACAGCGCCATTGTTTAAAATACAACCAGAGCACATGCCGCTGAGGTGAGGGGCGGGACGTTTAGACGCTCACTAGCGGCGGTATAGACCAATTTCATGCAGACGTCACAGTTACGTCACTTGCAGCTGCGCACGCATTGTGGTGGTAGAAACACGGTAACAAGCGGAGTGAAACGGGAAAGATCCACAGAATAAGAGGTAAAATGTATTGTACCTTTGGATGTCAGAATCGGAATGCAAATAATTTTTATAGAAAACTGTCATCAAAAACGCTATTTGAAGCTAAGCACAGACGTTTAAACAGAGACTTATGAATGAAACCTGCTATGATTACTCTACTTTTAAAGCATTAATTTGATTTAAACAATTGGTCTACATAATATTCACATATACAGTTCATAGGGAATATATTATATTTGCCCTACAGTTACAGCATGAAATACTATTTAAACCTATAACATTTTACATTTAACGTTACCTATTTTGTCTCACAATTCTTTTTTGAGACTTTTTTCTCGCAAATGCAACTTTATATTTCGTATTTTGGACTTTATAACTCGATTTAACTCAACAATAGCGAGTTTGTCCATTCTGAGGGGAAAAAAAGCCAGATGTGTGGGCTATAACTCAAAAGATACAATGACGAGTTGATTTTTCTTATCAGAATTGTGAGATATAATCTCGGAATTGCGAGAATAAAGTCAGAATTTTGAAATATTGAAATTGAAATTTTAACGCTGCTGCCACTGCCAGACAAAAAAAAAAACGAGATAAACGAGCAGACTGGACAGAAACGATCCTCAAAAAAGCTCGCGTTTGCAGGCAGTGCACACTTCTTATCAGAAAAGGTTCAATAAATTATTGTCTTTTGTTGTTATGGGCGCGTCTAAAGATTTCTTATGGATCTCAGTACTATGTCGTGTATGAAATAATGTCTGTGTGCATGCGTGTAAAACAAACTGACGATTTATATGCTTAATCATGTGTAATTGTATATACATTGTTATGAGTAATTGTGGCTGGAATAATAATGTAGCTGTAAAAATAGTTGCCTGCTGAAATTGAAATATATATTACATCTTCATGACTAGATACACGGTGAGTTTGTCTTTACTATAGACATTACATGTGACTCAACCGGAGGGAATCCTGTCAGATCGACCATCCTTTGAGTGAGTACAGGTCGGCCAATTTCGTCCGTTAAAGTTAACCTTTTCAAATAACGCGGTCCCGGACAGTATGCAGGTATGCAGCCCTTACATATGCAGGTAAAATCGGAATTTCTCAAGTTATTGTTAAAAAAACAAGCTGACAGACTTCATAGCTAGCGTTAGTGAAGCGGTCAGTGGAATCTTTCTGCCACCACCTAAGCTCCGCCCACAGAAAAACGTCACAGTGTTTACTAACATGAAAAGGGTCTATAGCCAATCACAACACACTGGGCCAGCTAACCAATCAGAGCCCATCGTGTATTTTTGAGGGAGGGGCTTCATAAAAGCAGGAAATGATCAGTGCGTTTATCAGAGAAAGGACATAGCAGTGTGAAATAAAGGTAAATTATGTGAAAAATAATGCATTTTTTAACAAACGAAGCATTAACACATGTTAGATTGCACCCCATAAACACAATCAAGCCTAGAAAAAAAACAGTCAACCTCCCCTTTAAGAAAATTAAAAAATGGATCATCGCAGAAGAGGTGTATTTAAGCCATTGCGAAAATGCATTTTTATTTAATGAATAGGTAAGACAAAAAGAATATTAGTGTCACGCCATTGACCCAGAACACAAAGAACATCAAATTGGGTCCTGGGTTAGAAAAAAACAGTAACCCTGGTCCTGCAGTGGTGCTTGAACTCAGAAGCACTCTCTATGCACGACAAAGGTGCAGCAGGTAGGGAATAATGAGTTGATTTGAGATTCAGTCCTGGTTCTCCTCTCTGCTCAGGCCCCCAGGCTTCACTCTCTCTCTCCCCCTCATCTCAGCTAGCTGTGCTGTAGGACAGGCTTATCTTGAGTGGGACCTCTGTGTAGCCAAAGGCTCCTGGCCTGCCCTGATTAAAGGAGTGCTGCTTTTTACCCATGCTGAGGCTAGATCAATGCTGAGATGCTTTCAGCCTGCCTATATGAATTTCAATATTTCCATATCTTAGTTCTCGCCTTGTTGCACTGTTAGATCATTATTAGGGGAGCTGGCCCTACTCAAGCTGTGTGCCATTAAGCAAATGAAGCTGGCCTGGTGAGGATGAGTGGCGTCTTGTTCTCTTTTCTTTTTTAACAGGGCACTAAAGAGCTCTGTCATCTCTATCTTTTATCTCAGAGCTCACCGGTGCTTCTTTCTTCCGATGACCTGCAGATGTGGCATCCCTCTCTAGAATAGCAGATGTATTTTTATGCTTTCCCATGAGTCATTCTGTTTAACATTTAGCTGTGGCTATACCCAATAAACAGCATACTCAATCTAAGCAGCTTTTTTGAGGGTTATTCTGGAAAGAGACAGAAACAAGTACAGTCCAACTCAAAAAATGTACTTCCAAAATGAGAACGACGACTCAGTTCTTATGTTAATGAAGTCAACAGCTTGATTGTAATGGCAGTTGTCCTAATCAAATACAAGGTCACACGTTTGTTAAACATACTGAAGACTCAAACCTTTTCCAAATGGACTGCGTGTGCATATGTGGTTCAATTGTTCAGATTACAAGCACTACATGGTGATAAAACTGCCCAAAGCTTGCCTTCAAATGTTGAATAACAGGTTGGGAAAGACAAACTAGTGGTTTAGGCCAATTTACATCTAGTATTAACATCCATCTTGAGTGATCCAATCTCAAGAGGTCAGTGCTAACTGCAGGTGTAAATGGGGTCCAAATCATTTGTAATCAGAGTGAAGGACCACCTACTCATGCATCAACCAACCACTGCACTAAGAACGGATAATAATCATAATAGTAATAATTTTTTGACCTCAATATTTGTAAAACTTCATGGAACATTCTGGTTATGTCCGGCATCTACATGTAGAGATCATTAGCTTTGGATAAAAGCATTTGCTAAATGAAAAAAATGCAAATTGAACTGAACTGAGCTCTTAGATTAAAATAACAATGAGTATTCCACCCAAAACTTTACATTTGTGGTGAGATGAAAATGTAAGTATTTGGGAGCAATAAAAAGTGAGAGACAACTCCTGATGCAATATCCTGTTGATCTGGATTTTAACCTATGACAGTGTTGCCACAGGCCTTTTTCAATACTCGGCTAATGTATCCACACCAAATCCTTGAAAGATTTGCTGTGGAATTCATAGGTAGCCAAAACCATAAAAAAATAAACATAAACAAATTTAATGCACTTGGTAGGAAAATGTATGTACCTGCAGTACAGGGGCCTTAACGTACAGATGTTGAACCTTCTTAGTTGCTGTTTACGTTTAATTCATGAGTTGTAAGTGAAAATCCAGTTCACTTGTCTTCTGTCTCCAAAATGATCGGATTGTACATTTTTACGAGTGAGAAACTAAAGCTTTCAGTGCATCAGCGAACGATTCCATAAATACAGACTGAATCGCGAACCTATTCAGATTATGCGTTAAATGCTATTCACAATTCGACTGAAAAGTGTGATTCTTTAAGGAATCGGCCATCGCCAGTTCTGGTTCTAAACAGTAAACAAAAGGGATAATTAACCTATTTTGTAGAAAATTATTAACAGGTCGGTACCTTTACCATGCTACCCTCAGCAATATTTAACAGACAGGATTCTGCTCTTAATTTAGAAATAGTGATTTTAGTAGTACATGAAGGCATTTACACTATCCACGTTATATCTCAGTTCTGGAGAGATATTAGCTCCCTGAAGCCACCGTTCCTTTGGATCAAATAACATTTGTGGAGCATAAAATATAAATGTTGGAATAATCAGGGTCTTAACACCAAGCCAATGACCTTACTTGGCTCTGCTTTTGCCCAGTTCTACAAGTTTGAGATTAGCATTGTGGCAAACGTATGAAATGAGGCAAGCACAGCTTTTGAAAGTGGATTTGTCAAACTGTGAGTACAATGGAAAGTATTTCAATATGGAAAATCTCTGGCTTAAACAAATTATTCATATTAAATAAATTTCCCCAAAGGCCTGGCAGTTACAAAACGACTGCCAGATATTGTCTGCCCCAAAATACCATGTTATTGAGTCTGATCCATTAATTATGATTATGTAAGTACTCTTTATTGCATTCGTATTAGAATGCATGCTTTTGTCTTTCTTGGTTACCGAATACTTTAGATTGTTCTGTCAAGTGTAAGTTTGCTGTGAAACAAATCTTATCTGGGATTGTGCAAAATTTTCATTGCTGTCTCTGTCTGAACAGCCTAAACTTTGACGTGTGGAAGCTTTTCTAGTTAAAATTGCAAATCTACATCCTATTTGCTACCTCAGTTCAGATTCAAGGCATTCTCAGTTTAATTCTGAATGGTGCACAACCCTGATGGAGACACCTGTACTTCTGCAGCTGCAGTCTTTGGCCGATGGCCCGACTTGTAGGTTAATTTGGTCTGGCTTCCCACGTCTTAACCAAGTGTGCCATCCAACCTCCCAGCAGTCTAAAGAAAACCTGGACTCAGGTCAAGCCCTTAACAGTTTAGTAGTGGAAATCCTCACCGCTGCTCTTGACATGTTAAAAAGGCCATTTTCATCTATTGTCCAGAGAAAAGCAGGAGGAAAGGACTCTCTGTAGCTGTAAATAACTGTAAACATCCAGGTAATAGAGGCTCTTTTGTGTTTTCTGGCCATGGTTGTTACCTTGTTATCTCTGGCTTTCATGTTAATAATCAGACACTCACCATCTATGCCAACTACGTGGGCTACCTTTTTATATGCGCAATCACTATTTTGTCGAGCTTGTTGAAAAGGGGGCAAATCTCCAAAAAAAGGGGAGGGGTATCTTTGCCCCTGTTACCTGAGGGGATTTTACCCCACCCTGCCCAATTTTCACCTTCCTCTGTTTACTCGCAGTCCTCTCCGTATGTCACAACATTTACATGTCTTTCCTTTTGCTTCAATTTGTATGTGTTAGATAAGAAAAAAATTGAGGCATGGAAAAAAAAAAAACCCTAATAGAAGAGCAGTCCCCCTGCAACCACAAAAACCCCTCTGCTGGCCAGCCAATGGCCGTTCACGGCAGAACAAACAAAAAACAAATGGGAGCTATGCTTTTAGCTTTTAATTCTAGCCCCAAAAGTTTCCAGCTGCTTCCATAATTATTACCTTTTAAAGAGTAGGAAAATGGCGGGTTAATTCACACGGTGGCTTTCTCTATCTTTTTGTTTCTTTCTCCCTTACTCCCTGCCTCATTCTCTCCTTCCTCCACTCTCCACCCCAAACCACAACAGGTAAGCTCTACTGTTAAATGAAGGCCTTTTTTCAGTTGTAATTTGGTTTGAAAACCCTCTGGCCTGCCCAGATTATTCTTAGTTGAGTCTCTGTTTCCTGTTGGTATGAAGGAGGTGCAGCTTGTGCACAGGGAGAGGAACAATACGGCCTTGTCCCAGGTTCCTCTGACCCCCTGCACTGCCTGTCACTCTGTGATTGTCATGCAAGGCCCCCTCTAGAAACAAAAGACCTCGATGGGCTTTGTGGCCCACCAGGACCCCAGCATTGTTATTGAGTCCCCTGTGAGTATTTGCTCTTGAGCCTGTTTCTCAACCTGTAAGACCTTGATGCTTTTGATGGTTTTGTTAATCTGAGGTATTGCACTTAAGTAGGTGATCTAGTTTGAGTTGTGCCACCATGTGGGGTTAATTTACATCAAAATTGATAAAAAAAACAGTAAAATATGCTGAATTAATGAAGTTGGCATATGTGTCAGCTGGATGGTGTGTATCTGTAATGTCCTGTAATTGTATTAGTTTGCTTACTATATATCAGTGTGTATTTAAGGGGTTTGGGGTCAGTACATGTACATGGGGAGACACAGTCCTGCGGTATTGTTAAAGCTCGGGTGATGGATGGCTGTGGTCGCACATGATCCCAGCCCCTGCTGGAGAGGGCACTGAACAACTCGGCTTCATATTGTCCTTGTTCTGTGTGACAATGGGCCACTTGTGGGTCTGACACTCATCACCTGTTAGTCAGCCTCATTCATATGAAAATACCACCCTGCCACAGTTCCAGCACTGTAGGTGCTTTTCCCTCCGGGCCTGTATGTTTATTTAGACAATGGTGGCCATCACTAAGTGACACTTGTAATTGAGAGCTTTTCATATCAAGCAGAGGTGAATGTCTTTCAGAGATACAACCGCCTACTGATCTACTGAAGTTATAGACAGCCTGAATGTTACTTAATGAGTTCCACTTATTATTTAATTGTAGACTATTGTAAAATATCATGGTGTAGGTATAGTTCAGCCAAAAATATACCATAACATTAATAAAATAAATACTAAATATATATATATATATATATATATATATATATGTGTGTGTGTGTGTGTGTGTGTGTGTTTATTTTATTAATGCTATAAAAATTCATTTGAACAACGGTACTTACAAAATGTCATAATATTACTAATAATAATGGTCAGTTTTACAATAACATTAATAATAATTATAATAATAATTTTATATTTTTTGACAAATGTATTATTATCATTATTATCATTATTAGTAGTAGTAGTAGTAGTAGTGCATTTATTTCTGGTCCCTTCATATACATGATTTAAATCTTCCTGGCTTTTTTCATTTCCACAAACACACACACACACAAATGACACCACCCTAACTCAAGTTCATTTATCTGCTTTCAGAAACAATATATTCAAACAAAACATTTTATGCTTTATAATTCCTTAATTTCATTTTTTTGTGGATTAATTGTATAAATCTATGCAATAATGATATTTGGTATTATCTCCCAGGTCTCCAAGGTGTCTGAAAGTCTTGCATGCAGCTTTCATAAAAGGAAACATCTGCTTGTAATAGTGGTCCTGCTCCAGCGAGGCTGAGGGGAGTTAGGCTGGCGGAGGTGACTGACAGCTTCCCTG
>JAFVLL020012470.1:0-18533 GCA_021397915.2 Tor tambroides | reverse complement strand
TGCATACAGATGAAAATTACGGCTAGCCTAAATTAAGAACAAAAATGCAAATGTATTGTTATTTACCCATCAAGGGAGTTACCCTGGACTAGAAACCAGGAATAGATAGAACCCCTGGGGAGAGAATCATCAAGCGCTGTTATCATGTGACCAACTGGTGGGCCACTTTCATCCCCAGCGGTGCCCATTATAAACCCCCAACACACACAAACACACTCCCACCCTCACACCATCTTGTCATATTCAGCTTTTGATTGGCTCTGTCACACCCGTGGTGATTGCGAAGGCAAAACATGCCGAGCAAAGCTGTTTCACACCCCCTCTCAAACTGCTTTACTGGGAGGGCACCTGTGAAGCTCCTCATCAAATTAATATGCAAATGAAGCTGTTCAATTAAATTAACCGCACAAAGATCAGCTGTCGAGATACTGAGATTTGCTTGAAGCTGCATTCAAAAGTCATTTGTAAATAAATAGCCGTACAATGTATTGATAGCATGCTTTTCTGCATGGTAACTACCAAAAGCAAACAATGGAGCTTCGAAATAATTGGACATCACCAACAGACTCGCGGTGTTTCGCAGCTGTTTGATGTGTTTTCAGGCTTTTAAATTGCTAATAGAGAATGTTAGCATACAATGTGGCCTTCCAAATTAGTGGGAATCTCAGCACCATGGGGAATCCAGCAACTTGAGTTTTATCTAATTGAAGCTTTTGGAGCCACCCACTGCTGTCCCAAAATAGCTACATTTAATTTATGTAAAACAAATCTTATATATCAAGCATCTAACAAACAGCATAATTATTTAGCTGCAGACTACATTAGTGTTATTCATACTGTACTTTTATTTGTTGTTTGTATTGACATTTTGTAAAATAATAATGTAAAATCATTTTTTTTTTTAAATTAAATAATTGAATAGGGTGAATTCAGGTTTACTGGGACATTTTTCCTAATCATTTCAACGGCAAAATGTGTTCCAATTTACCTGAATCTATCCAATTAATTTTCCATTCCCAATGCCTAAATTTAACCCTTACAGAAATTATATTTTCTTTGGTAAAAATTAAATGTCAGACGCCCTAGTCAACATGACATGATTTTTGTATGCTTTTTTTATATTATGGATACAAACTCTCTCTCCACTTCCCTACATTTGTATTTTGAGCATGATTCATTGGCCAAAAAAAAGAGAAAACACAAAATAAAGAAAGTTAAAGATGAATTTGACTGATGGTGTTTTTAAACAAATTTCGGTCACACTTTATTTTAAGGTCCAATTCTTGCCATTAACAAACCATTAACTACAACTTTTGCCACAATAAACTCCTAATTTGCTGCTTATTATTAATTAGTGAGGTAGTTGTTAAGTTTAGGTATTGGGTAGGATTAGGGATGTAGAATATGCTAATAAGCAACTTGTTAATAGTGAGAATTGGCCCCTATACTAAATTTTTAATTTCTATAGATATTGTAATAATATTTTTAGTGTATTCTTTATCTTTATTTTTCTAGTGAAATGCATTTTCAGAGTTTAAAACAGAGGTGTAAAAGTTTACAAGTTTTGAACTTTGACAATGTAAAGTTAAAAAAGAAAAGACGAGAAGAGAAAAAGGTGTTGTTCTTCTCTAGTAACATTCTCAGATGGCTATTGAAAGCCAATATGATCCCCTTTAGGCTTGATGTGCTTGTTAAAAGTTAACTCTGTGCTTGAGTAGTTCATGAAATCATAACGAACTCTACTCTCTGATCACTAAGAGAGCGAGAAGAAGCTGTTTGGACAGTTATACTGTAGACATATGAAGGTGTTAAACATAACTTAAGAGACATGTAAGATAGTAATAAAATAAATCAAATGTGAAATGTGAGGACTCCTCTTCCTGCTCAAATGCCAGCAAACTAAACATTTTTTGTCATTCATGTTTCACTGTTAATTGAAAGAGTGCTTATCTTGCCTACTGTAAGTAGAAAGCAGATGTGGAAGATGTATATGCATGCATCTTTGGATATGTGAACAGAGAGAACGTGAGTGAGTGAGAGAGACTAGGATGTATGTGAGTGCTTTGAGAATGAGAATGATTGTATGAGTGCTTTTCTGAAAATTAATTAGGCTGGCACTTTTGCCAGACTGTAATGTAATGGTGACAGGCCCTGCCTGAGTCACGACATCCAGTTCAAAGACATGTCAGACTGAACGAATATCCCATACACTTCCCACGTCAACTTCCTCTCTTTCTGTCAGACTGCCAAATAAACCCAAACATATAATCTCACAAAATCAGGGAAAAATGAGATTTCTCCTCATTAGTAGATTCAGTCTGAGTTGTGGGACAAAACGTTCCCACAGTAAAACTAGTAAAACTGATTGAAAACCATTTAATTATTACAGTACTGAATGAAATTGAGCATTTGGATATTGTACTATTGAGTCCACAACAGCAGCTGATTCTCCTAAGGGCCAAAAAATCCCAGACTTTGCTAAATATCAATGACATCATGCCTCTCTTGTTTAATTTCTCCATTATTCAGTCACTCTGTTTTTTTTCGTCGCTGGACTCATTATTGTTTAACTTTTGAAAAATAATGCATGTCCCAGCCTTTTCTGATAACTTGTCATTGTTTACATAAATGATGTTTAGCAGTGGATCAATGGAAGGTATTTCATCATTTCAAACGTTGTCTGGGATTCAAACCCATGTCTTCATCTTGTTAGTTCTAAGGCTGATGATACACAGGGCAACTTTTTGAGCAATGTTGCCAGGCAACTTTGGTTAATGTTGCCGTCAACGGGCAACCAAGTGAGACACAGGGCCCACAAAGTATCCAGATGGAAATTTGTTACCTATTCTCAGTAGGAAAGTGCCCAAGCAACATTGCTTAAAAAAAGTTGCCCAGCAAAATTGCTCAAAAAGTTGCCCCATGTATCATCAGCCTAACTCTTTACTCTACTGTTTGAGCTATAGGAATCAAATGGAAACATGGAAACAAGGGCATGGAAATGTATGAAATGATAAAATGTATACCTTTAGTGTCAGTTGCTTTGGATCAAAAGCATCCATCCAATGCATAAAACTAAATGTCGCACATATTATTCAGCATAGTATATTGTACAAAAGTGAAGTGAGTCATTATTTTATGACAAGATCTTGTAAAAAGGTACATTTTATGGCCTTGAACAAAATGCACATCTGGATATTATTATTGCTGTAGGCGTTGTTTACGGTGGGAACAGCAGGGGCACGTCCTCATTTCTCTTTGCCATGACCGATTTTTGTCTGTAATACTTTTCCCGTCTTTTTTTCTGTTGCAAATAAAAACTAGCTCACAGGATGCATCTAATACAGAGGAAAACTAGCAAGAGTTTCATTTGTTAGTGTGTGTTAGTCTGATATTTAATGTTTTCTGTGTGTTTGCTGCAGTGGTCACCAGTGGAGGATCTTGTTATAGAGCAGCAATGTTCTTTCCCATACAATATTTTCTCTATCCACTCTCTGTTACAGCATAAAATGCAAACCAGAGTATATTTTTGTATTTAGCACACACTTTTATCTAAAGCCACTTATAGAGTGCATTCCAGGTTTATATTTAACTTTTTTTGCACTTGAATTGACTGAAAAATATTATTGCACCCACAATTCACTATGTAAATAGAACATTTGTTTTTACGTAAAAGGCGATTCAATTATTTATTGAATCTATTATTTGTTGATTTTGTACATTATACAAAATGTATCCCATAAAAGATAGTTCTGTCATTATTTACTTGTTGAAAATACTTCTTTTCATTGCGGTTCTCAAATGAAACACTATTAAGCATATCGGCTGTAAATGCAGAAAAGAAGATTTTCAGTAATTAATGACTTTACTCAAAAATACTGACCAATTTTTTGGTGAAATATTCCTTTAAATTCACATTTTATTAACCAGAACAGTGAAAAATCACCCAGTGATTGGTTCTCCAAAGTTAAAAGGATGGATCGCTATCTCTTTTATTTCCTTCTGAGCCATAAAGAGACAGTCTTATCGCTGTGTATTCTTACACTTTATTTCTGCTTCTATCTTTGTTCCTGGTTAATCTCTTCACCCTACTTGTGCCAGAGCAGCTGCCTTTATTTCTTAACACCCCAAATCCACCAGCAGAATATACACACACACACACACACACACACACACACATGCTTGGGAGATGTGGTCCAGAGAGGGATGTAAACCTTAAAGTGATGAAAGGTGATGAATGTGCCAGAGTTGGACAGGAACACAGCACAGCTCCAGGATTACAGAGCTCAGCTCCACGTGATAATGAGTGAAGGGGTGAAGACGTGTTAAGAGCGCTCTGGACACACTGTGAGTTATGACTGACTTATGAATGTCTGGGTCTCTGGATCTCTGCCTCTCTCTCACACTCGCTCACATCTCTCCTCAGCCTCCTTCTCAACCGCCGTCTACTATGAGCCATCATTCATTTCAGATTTCATTTTAAGCAGAAATGCTCTGCTGGTTGGAGCCGATAGACTCGTGGGCAGCGCTCTGACACTCCGTGACCTGAGGTTGAATCCCAGCACTCTCTACTATACCAATAAAAGCAAAAAATAGCAAAATAAATATATATATATATATATATATATATATATATATATATATATATATATATATATATATATAAATCAAATCACTCCTAGAGAGATACTAACTGAAAGTAGTGCCGCTTCTAACTCAGCTGCATTTTTTAATAGTGTAGTTTTTGCAGTAACAAGCATTTTTCCACAAGTGGCCTGAGAAAACTGTGTTCAGTCACACTGTTTTGGACAAGCAGATGTTCAGCCGAGCAAAATGATGCAATCAAACCAAATTATCAGCTTTTCTAGAATGTCCTCACTCTCATTTTTCAGATGTCCACTTCATTTTAGTGAATCAGTTTGAATGGATGGCTTGGATGTTAATGGATATATTCAAAGGAAACAATTCACTGGTTCATTTGAGATATATATGTATATATATATATATATATATATATATATATTAGCAAAATTAATTGCTAATTGATTTCTACACAAAATATGTATCCTTGTAAATTAAAATGAATTCAATTAAATGAGTTTGTTTGTAGACTTTTTGGGTAAATAAACGTGTTTATTTTAATGCTGTCACCCTATTTGAGATCCTCAATGTTTCTGAAAGGGGTCCTTGCAGAAAAGTACTCAAAAAGAAAATGTATTACTGAAATAATGTACTTAAGTGCAAACTTAAAAACAATTAATTGCAAAAATACATTTTAATGCAATTTCTGTTTTAAACATGTCATTATATTTGCATATATTACACGTTACACATTTGAAGTTGCAATTTAATAAATGTCAAATAGCACTACAGTTAAAAGTATAATCAAGTACATTTATGTGCTTTAGTATGTTTTTAAAACATTACAAAAGATTATTAAAAGTGATTTAAAATGTACTTAAAAGTGAAACTATTTAACAAGTGCATTTTTAAAAGTGTACATGAGAAACATAAGAAAGTGTACTTTAAGTACACTGAAGTGACCTTTTATTTCATTTATATTATCTGCAAGTACAGTTTTTTAAGAATATATTTTTTGAAAACACTAACCCAACGCTGGTCCTTATAAGGTATTGTGTAAACAGAGACAGATACAGATGGATATGGTGTGTGTGTGTGTGTGTGTGTGTGTGTGTGTGTGTGTGTGTCTTTCTATGTGTGCCTGCTCCTGCATGTACAAAATGTTTTTCTTTTGAACCTCTTGTCTGAGACTCAACTGTTCTTCATAAATTGTTAAATTGTTGCTGTTTTTTTTGCCACAACACCATAATTAACAGTGTGTTTTTAAAGGCTTATTTAATTTAAGAAGTGATGACATTCTGATTTCTCCAGCGCTGTTCAAATATTACTTTTTCATTTTTGATTAATGAACAAGTCCCACACCAGTGTCAATATATACACTAATTACAGCATCAAAAGCGGCAGGCAGTTCTCTGAAGGAACGATATACACTGAGAAATCTGATTGGATTTGCCTCAGCCCTAAAAATCTCATTATTTTCTCCCTGACATCACTGAAAGGTTGAAGTATTAGATACGTACACAAACATCCATATGGTTCCCAGTGGTTGTGGTGAAGATAACGGTGAAGGAGATAAAGAGAGAGCCAGATAGAGAGAGACAGACACGTCCCCCGCTCCTAAATAATTGCGTTCCTAATCTCTTTCAACTGGAACCAATTTGGCTAATAATCCTGTTAGAGGAGCAGGCAAACACACACATACACACACTTACTCATGCCTGGGACCTCAGCCCCCCCTGCAGGGGTGCATGGTGAGGTCTTCATATAGGTCTTGATTAAGAAGACAATGTATGGAAGCTCTACTGGGAATGTAAGTAATAAGTGTGTTAGGTAAACAGTAGAGTGCCTGCTTTATTGTGGTCACAGACGGTTTGTCCAAGCAATTGCAGGGGTTCATTTTCCAGTGTTTTTCAAATGCTGAACAATGAAACGTGGGTGTCACAGTCAGTGTGAGGCAGCCGCACGAGCTGGAATGAGGAATGGATGAGACTGGATTCTTGGATCAAAGTTGGATCAGTTATCTGGCCCACATCAATCAGATTTATAGATGTTCCCTCCCACTCTCTCCCCTCATGAAGTGAATCATTTAGCCAGCAAACTCAAACAACCTGGTCCAGGGTTTAATAAATGTATGCAGTACATATATATTTCTGTCTCCTCCACAGGTGGAATTCTCCCAGTGCTCCAGATGCTCAGTCTGCTGCTGGGTTCCATCCAGATTCATACAATTTTGTTGGTAAAAATGAAAATGAGAAATCCGCAAAACTGTTAATGCTGTAGGTGATTCCTGTGAGTAGAGTCTCGAGGGAATGAAGGACAGAAAGTAAATGTTGTATACATTTCCTAACCCAAAATTATGTTTGGCTCTTGTTTTTATGAAGTCTTTTGAAGCAAGAATGGATTACAGTCCTGCAAAGCCCCAAAACACCACCCTCTTTGGAGGTCTTTTCCTGTCACTCCACTCAAGGTCTGTATCTTACATACATTTGTTACTGTATTTTTTTTCTGTCATTTAATGCCAGTGTCTACTGGACGATATGTTAATGATGGAAAAGTTTTTTGTCACACTTTAAGGTCCAATTCTCACTATTAACAAACGATTAACTACGACATTTGTCTCAGCAAACTCCTAATTTGCTGCTTATTAATAGTTAGTAAAGTAGTTGTTAGGTTTAGGTAGGATTAGGGATGTAGAATATGTTCATGCAGAATATGTGCTTTATAAGTACTAATAAACAGCCAATATGTTAATAATAGGCATGCTAATAAGCACTTAGTATTGGTCCCTATACTAAAGTGTTGCCAAGTTTTCAGTTTCATTAAGATGCTAGATATAATGCACAAATTGTGCAATTGCACAAAAAAACACTTTTTCAGCAGCCTTGGTTCCAGAAGCATTTTTTCCCCCAATAATTTTCCATAGAGATTTTAAAAGGTCTTTTGTTAAAATTATTGTTAGATGCCATGAACCAAACCAACCAGCTATGAGGTGAATCACAACATTACAAACTTGATTTAAAGCAAAACAGCACTTATGAAAAGCATTACTGATGACATAATCCAATTGAAAACGATGGAGAAATAAAAACTATTGTTTTAAATATGTTTATTATAGATCCAAAATCAAAATATACATATATACACAAAAAGTTTAAGCTGTAAGGGAGTGGATGGCATAATACTGAATTTTGCTGTTAAACATGACTCAACAAAAGCATATACCATCGATTCACATCATGTGGGTCTGTTTTTAAAATATTCATAAATTATCATTAAAAATCCCCTATATGGAGAATGAATGGGACTTTTACTTCTGTAACCTGACTGTTTGGTGAATAAGTAAACTTCTATACAACTTTAAAGCAGCAATAAGATGTTCTGATGAAACTGTGCTGAGGAGATACAGTTCAAATAACATTTCTACACACATTCCAATGATGTTTGTCTCTTCATATCAATTGCACATTCTGAGTGCCTGCCGATTTCTCACTCCCGGGCAGCCAGAGGCCCCAGGACACCTTATTGGAATAATCCACCCTTGTCCATATCCCCTGACCTTTGAGCTTAAGGTCAGCACTGGAACTTTAGGAGAGAATGCAGAATGATTTAGTGGCCCAGAGCAGAGAAGACTAAAAAACCTGTGCAAGTAATTAACCTTTTTTTGTCCATAGTCACTTGCACAAAGTTTTATACACTTTATAACCAATATAGTCTGATATAATGCAGAATACAGCAATATGAAGTTTTTTTTAGTAACAGTACATCAAAACAGCTGTACTGGGAACCATCTGGGAGGATCTGTAGGGCAAAGTCGGCCCTAAAGAACCAGCAGCGTTCCCTCGAGCCAAAAATTTTATGTGTGAAAGGAATTGCTCTCGCGATTTCTCAGACAACAGAGCAGACTCAGCTATTTGACCACCAGGCCACCCACACACTGATCTAATGAAGAAGAATAGTCAGAAAGCAGGGAAATGCAGGCTGGCCTGTAGTCACGGGTGGTAAATGAAGGCAGGCGGCGGATGTCGATTGGCAAGATCTTATCCTCAAAGCGCAAAGCACAGTTTTCCAAAAATGCCACATCGTTTGAAGTCATGGGACATCAACTATTTCATACAAACAAGGTAAAAATGCAGTAGAAAAACAGCAATTCATGGCACGGAGCTTATGACACCAGGGATGGTGTTGCAGTAAGTCTGTCAACTTATGTTTGCAGGAATATATGTGTGGATATGTGTATTTATCTGTCATTGCAGTCAAAATATAAAGAATGCAGCTTAAGTATTTCAGCACGGCTCCTCAGATCAGTGTGCAGAAGATGAGATGTTTCTCCCTGATGCTGACTTTCGTAGTCCTGTCTACAGTTTCCACAACAAAGGAAAATAGCGCTTGCGGTTTTAACATGGCACTTCTCCCTCATGCTACAATATGATACCCCTCTATTCTCAAACCAGTGAAGAGAGGGAGAAAGAGAATGTAGAAATGACAGAGTGATATGGCTTGATATAAACTGTTACTGTGAAGTGCTGCCAAGATATCTTGATGTTGAGTAAACTCAAATTAAGCTGAATAAATTTATGTTAATCTAAAGTGAGACTTGAATGAGGATCAAACTAGTTTCAAGCTCCAATCTGATTGGCTGGCTTCACATAAATAATTGGTACTTATTAAAATAATCAGTGTTTATTACTTTAATACAGAAGGAAACTCTCACTACAGAGCCAATACACATTTTGCAGTAATTTCACTGGTATTATTTGTACAACTGTTGGACAGCTGTGCCATTGTTTGAGCTACTATTTTGCTGCATTACAGTCTATTGTTGAAGTATTACTGATTTCAAATTTACCCTCTCCATAAATGTCATGTTAAAAAAGAAGCACATAAATGGTGGTCGATCAGTGGTGGTGATTCCGTTTTTTCCATTTTAATTTTTCTGGATTCTGTTTTTTTTCCATTTCAATTTTTCCAGTTTTAATGGTTAAATTGAATTTTATTAATCAAAAAGCATTTCTAATTAATTATATTCATTCAAAAATTAATTTTTTAAGCCCTAGGAAATATGTTTTATTTTTTTCTCAAAATCACATTTATTTTTTACCAAATTCTGTTTTCCCATAATTTTCTGGATTCAGTTTTAATGGTTTCATTAAATATCAATCATCAAAAGCATCTATAATTAATTGATGTTATAAAAAAACTATTTTATTATTATTTTATTTCTTTCTTTCTTTTTTCCCCCCAGAAATACTGTGTTGTGTACTTACATTTTTCTGCTAAATAAATTGGTAACTGGTAAATATTCCTTTAAAAATAATGTTTTTTAATCATTTTTAATAATTTTTAAAAAAAATAATTTTATTAGTAGGAGTACTATCATTTCATTAAGTAATATTTCTGTCACAGTTTCTTCATGTTAAACTGAACTTTTATTTTGACGGGTTGTTGTGAAGACCTTTAGGCTTCTGTTTATATATGATATGATGATTTACTCAAAAGAAACGGTAAAATGCTCATGAAGTTGAGGCGGCAGAGGCTGAAAACACAGTGAGCGTCACATGCGCTTCAGTATGTGTGTACTAAATGAAACGTGTGTCTGGACCATTCATTCACACAGAGACATGTAGAACATGCAGGATTCATATTTAAATGGTATTTTTGTAGCTTAATATTCACAGACAGTCCATATCGTGGTTTGATTTAAAGGTGACATATCATGAAAATCTGGCTTTTCCAGGTTTTAAGTGCTATAATCAGGTCCCCGGTGCATCTACCAACCAAGGAAACATGAAAAAGATTAAGCTAGTAACTTTGTTTTAGTTAGCCTTTTTCTGCAAGCGTCTGAAAAAAACGTCTGATTTCGCTCCCCTAGTGATGTTGCAAAGGGATCTCATTATAATATTGCCACCCCTTAATCTGTAAGTTTCCACCCGCTGCGCCGTCATTTTGATTTCGCAAGCGACATCGATGCACCAGTTCTAATGCCATGGCGAAAGTTTGAACAAAACATGCTAACTGTTCTGCCTTTGGGTGCACAGACGAGCACAGAACACTATTTAGAGTCCCAGCCTCAGAGGAGACAAAAGAGCAGTGGATTTATTGATTTATTTACTGTATATTGCTGCTGCCACACAGATCTAATATAAACATGTGATCTCGTGTGTTTTTAACGTAAACTTGTGTGTGAATGAGAACTTAGTTTAGTACTCACATGCTGTGACAGCCGCTTTCTGTCCGTGTGCACTCAGAAAACCGTATATCAGAAGTTATATGGTTTAAAACGCATGATTTCAGCGCAACAGACATGATAATCAGAACCAAAACAGATGTTTTTTAGCAGGTACCAGCTGTAATGGTCCATCTCTATTCTGGAAAGGGGGCGTGGAGCAGCAGCTCATTTGCATTTAAAGAGACAGGCACGAAAATCAGAGTGTTTCTGCTTCCACTCAAATAGGCATTTTCAAAATGATATAATAAATGATCTGTGGGGTATTTTGAGCTGAAACTTCACAGACACGTTCTGGGGACACCTGAGACTTATATTACATATTGTAAAAAGGGGCATAATATGTCTCCTTTAACTGTACTGACCTACTTTTGATGTATCCATCCAAAATTTGGCAAATTCCGTCACATTACGCGTTATACAGTAAATTTGGTTTTTATGACTGGATTCCGCGATTCTGTCTGCATTTTTCACATTGCGGAAATCACAGGGCCCTAGCATTAGTGAATTTTTTCTTGACTCTTTCTGCAGATTACATTGTTATGCAATTCATCATAAAACAAGTGACTGTCTTTATGAGAAAGTCAATGAATCACTAACTCAACCAAATTGATTTGTTCAACAACAGATTCAGTCAAGAACAAAACACTACTAGTAGTATACTGTGCATTGCTCGCACAACAACTTTCCATTGGTGGAGCAAAAGTAACTGAAATATTGTGTCTAAAAAGTAAGTTATTTAATTTAATATTTACTTGTTGTTTAATGAACTGTTATAAATGTATTCAACAGGGGAAAAAGCATATCCACGTACAATGTAATGCATTTGACTTGACCTTCCCTCCAGAAGATTGCACTGACGGTCTTCACATTTTTTTCTTAATTTTTTCATCTGACTGTTAAAAAAGTGTTATTTTTGATATGATAACTTAATCACTCTCTAAAATGTGTGATGTAAACAAGATCTAGACCAAAACCAAATAGCATAATGTTATATAATGTGAATTGTTTCCACATGCTATTATACTGCACCTTAAATAGTTAACAGTAGGTTAGTATTCCATTCTGAACACTTTTTTACAGTGAGCTCTTGCTGTGACGGAGTGGTATCTGCTTTAGTCCTTTTCCTAAGACTATGATTCATCATGTCCACAAAGGCTCAGTTACTAAATTCCAGGCTCAGGGAAAACACCAGTGACTATCACAGGCTAGTAACAAAGCCAAACGAAATGAGCTCAAACAAGGGATTTACCGGTTATAATATAATTCATGGGCCCCCCATGATCATCAAGGCCTTGCTCTTTTCCTCATTAGCCAAGGTTCTGTCTGTTAGTGTCCTCCCTGAAAGCCCTCCAGGCTGGAAAAAGTCATGGGATTGGGAGAGTGCTGGAAAATCAGGCATGATAGAAATCGGCGGGCTTGCTAATTAGCTAAAGTAAGAGCCCGTGCAGACCACTGGGGTACGTGCAGGTTGGATGATTGCACATGCTCGGATGGCCTCTTTCCAAAATGAGGCCTTGGGTCTGAATTTAAGACAGGCGTGACCCTCCTCCCCTTCTGGGCTTCGAGCATTCCAAGACGGTGAGGAGACCATGTACCCTCTGAGTCTCTCTGCCTCTGGATGTTCTCCAGAACGACTAAGGTGCTTATGAGCCGGATCTCCTCTTCCTCTGGCTCTCTCATCCTCAGAAATGTTTTGGATCTCTGATCTGACATTATGCAGATATAGCTGCACAAAATACCTGGGAATAAAAAGCAATACTAGACCAGTCCTGCCCCCCAACCTGAACTGATATTTCTGTTTTAGGTGCCCAGCAGAGTATTTTCTCTATGTGTGTGTGTTTTCCTCTGAGGCTGTTCCCAGTTATGTTTCACAGAGTGTTTCATTTTCACAGAACAAAGGCACATGGGATAAATTGCATCCCTCCTGTTCCCATGTTCTAATGAATGAAATGCTTGTTAAGAGGAAAAAAACATCCACCTCCGCAGCCTTCCCCTCTGTGCTGCAATCACACTTCTTTAATATATACAGTGAGGTCCAAACGTCTGAGACCACATTCAAAATCTAATTTGAAGCTGCAGGATTTAAAAAAATTTTTTTTCAAGAAAATACATAAAATGTAACAAATACTGTGAAATTCTGAAATTCATTTTTATTTTTTCAATTTAACTTTTTACTGAAATTTATGCTAATAATATATAATATATGTAACTGTAAAACTGAGATAAAGGGATAGTTCACCCAAAAATTAAAGTTCTGTCATTTACTCTCCCTCAAGTTGGTTACCAAACAGCTTATGGTAGCCATTGTCTTTCATAGTATGGAAAAAATACAATGAAAGTCAATGGGTACCGTCAACTATTTGGTTGCCCACTTTTTTTCAAAATAGCTTCTTTTGTGTTCAGCAGAAGAAAGTAAATAATACAGGTTTGGAACAACATGAGGGTGAATAAATGATGAAAGAATTTTCATTTTTGGGTGAACTGTCCCTTTAAGGCTGCTAGAGAAAAGGATGGAGAGAAAATAAGAATGAAGAGAACAACAAAATCAGAAATAGAGGCATGCGACGGCTTTTGGATCCACTGCAAAAAACAGGTCTGATTCTGATATAGAGACAAGGAGAGAGAGAGAGAGAGATGTGCTTGATGTCTCTGACTGTGATAATGAGCTGTCATTAATATCTATCTTCTCCCTGCTGTCCTCCTCTCATTATCATAATTATACTTGTACTTATTTCTCCCATCTACCGACATCCCAGTACCAATGAGATTTTTTTTCTTTGTCTCTGTAATGATGGTTCGTTTTCCTGGGAGTCTAGTGTCTGATGAGGCCCGGCATATGAAACAAGGTGCTGTCATTTATCCACATCTGAGTGTGTGTGTGTGACTCTGTTTAGAGGACGTGCACGCAAACCACACACACTTGAACATTTTGGGGCAACTGAAACCGCTGGGAGTGTTATCACGAGGATAGCACAACAACAATGACACCAGCATGCTGCTAGAAACCACATGAGAACAGAGCAGATGACAAAATGACAGCGGTGCTGATTACAGTGGAAAGAGTTTTATTCCCAATTCAGTAAAAATTCAGATTTGCTGTTCCATTTGAAAATTCCAGTGAATAAAAGTAAAATCACTTGGAATTATAGACTAGTCAGACTATTAAAATGTTTGCAGACACTCAGATAATAAATGATTAATATTCAAGAAAGGCATCCAGCCAACCATTTCACCATCAGTATTATCCTTAGCTTTCATTGCAGTCATTCTCCGTCTGTGTTTGAACAGAGTGTGCTCGATGTTATTCAAATATACTATTTCTTACAGAGGAGTGCATGTGTTGGAACAGCCAATTATATATTTTGCAGTGTAATGTATTTGTAATTCAGTTCACTGTGTTTTTGCAGAGAAAGCAGGTCCACGTTTGCAGAAAGCCTGAAAAATTGAAATATCCTCTCTGGATTCAGAACACAGCCTGACAGCACAAAGGTCAGAAACACTGTTAATTACAGTAACCACCCATGATGCTCCTGGTTCAAAACAAATTACTGTATGCTCTATGTTTGTAAAAACAAAAGTTTATTTAAAATAGAATGTCTTTTCTGGATGATTTAAAAGCAGAAACATGTAAAGAAAACTGTTCTAGGTGTTTATACACACACGCACACACTACTGCTTAAAATTTTGGGTCAGTTTTTCTTCTTTTTTTTTTTAAAGAAAAGACTTTTATTTAATCAAAAGTGATGATAAAGACATTTATTACAAAAGATTTCTATTTCATATAAATTACTGTTCTTTTAAACTTTCTATTCTTCAAATTCTTCAAATAATATTCCTTAAATGTATCACGGTTATCAAAATATTAATCAGCACAATTGTTTTCAACATTGATAATAAGAAATGTTATCAAATCAGCATATCAGAATGATTTCTGAAGGATCATGTGACACTGAAGACTGGAGTAATGGCTTCTGAAAATTCTGAAAATTTGACTATACATTTTATCAAATTAATGCAGCCTTGATAAACATAAAAACCTTCTTTCAAAAACATTTAAAAAATCTTACTGACCCCCAAACTTGTGAACAGTTGTGTATATTTTTGTTTTTATTTGCGATTACATGTTTAAATTAGTTACAACAGTACAGGCCAGATTTACTAACAGCTTGTGCCAGTGCAAACTGTCTTTTGGCATTAAAATAGTACTGTCAAGATTTACTAAAGATGTGCAGTGAAGAATTAGCGCTGAAAAGGTTATTTTTGCGCCTGACGTTATTGAACATGCATTTGTAGGAGTTTCCCTTTCAGACGCAAAATTTATGGGAGGAGAGTATTCAAATGAATCACGCAACATAATTTACTAACATTTCGCTCGTCTTATTACTGGTATTTACGCCATTAATTAACTGCAAAAAAGCATGTCTTAAAGCAGGCGCTAATTTGCGCTGCTCTTGGTAGATTGCGCTGGTCATTATGGAAATGATCTGGCTGGGTCTGTGTTCTTTAATGTGCACATTGTCAGTAAATCACGCGCAGAATTTTCCCCTCCCATCTGCGCTTTTATGGAATTGTGCTATAACGCTAACTTGCCCTGTTTAGTAAATCTGGCCCTAATTCAGTTGTAAATACCCTTGGAAATATTTTTAAGTCAGCAAGTTACATTTATGGAATCAAACCGTGGTCATAAACACATAAGGATTTTGCATATATAAATATATACATGCCTCCATCAGCTGTTGCTCAGGTTCTCCACGTTCTTTGCCTTGTCTCTCTTCTGTGGCCTGTTCTTTGGGGATTGACAGGGTGACTCATTGGAATATGTGTCTCTAGAGTGGCAAACTGCTCTTGCATTTATTTTTGGAGCACTGATGCAGAGGCCCTGAACATCAAAGCAGAGTAAGCGTGTATACCCAGCTGTAGCAAGTGTGTGAGTATGTGTGTCAGACAGATGCACTTTGCAGCAGGGTGCCAGGTTTGCAGCAAGTTGCACTGTCATCATTGGGTTAATGCTAACGTCATCAGCTGGTCACGGATATGGATACCACCTGCCTCTGAAGACCTGAGATCCTTGTTGTCAATGGTGCATTCCTCAAACAGAATATTCCTCAAAATGGAATTGAAAAAATAATGACTGTTTTCGAACAGTTATCCATCACTCCTTCTTCCATTCTGCTCTTTCTTTTCTGCTCTGCTCTCCCAAAGGAGCACATACTGAGCAAGTATTTTCTCATCTCGTTAGAGCAGGAGAAAGATAATAATAAGGAGCTAAATAGAAAAATAAGGCATCCAGGAAAGAAAACCAAGAGGAAAGAGGACAAAGCTGCATCTAATTGTGCTTTAATTGTCGTGAGGAGGGGTTTGGTATCAGAGAACTGTACAATGCGCTACTGATGTTAACATGGTCACATGACCATAACTCCAGATACTGATCCTTCTCCACAGCACTAATGGTCTTGCCAGTAAAACAGATAATTCTGATTTCCAGACTTCCTATGTAATAAAAACAAAACAGTACATACTTGATCACTTCACACATAATCTTCAGAAAGTGTGAGGCAGGAAGCTAATTAGTGTTAGCATTGTGCAAACCCATGAATCTCAATTTCAAAATACACTATTTAAGTGATATTTTGCAATTGCAGCTTCTTTTTTCGTACTTGTGACTCTCTCACAATGTGACTGTATCTTGCACTTGTGGCTTTATTTCCTGTAATTGTAACTTTATGTATCACAGTGTGAGATTATTTCTTATTTTAAAATTTCCTTTTTTAATTTCCTATTTTTCTTCTGCGGTGGAAACAGGCTTATATGAACTCATACAGTTTAGAAATCTGGATTATGAAAATCTGAATCAGAATTTCCTTGTCTGCTTGCTTGTTCTTACAATTTTGTGGTTCTGACCCTCGGCCAGGCCACAGATGATTAATGTTGCGGTCATAAAGGGAAAGATCCTATGAAACATGAATCGCTTATAATGGAATTTACATCTTTGCAAGTTTTTGAAATATGGTTCCGCTGCTTGAGAAATATTCTACAAAGAATAAAGCCACAAACAGTTTCCCAATCAAATAATCAGTCCTGCGAGATATGACTGATGTGTGAGCAGTGCAGTCTGTTCCTCGCTTTCTTACATCTCATCTCCAGAATAAAAAATATATTTTATAGAGCGCAGTTCACAGCTCCCGTGTTCACCGTGAATCCGAGCTTTCACCTCTGCTGTTTTTATCTCATTTCACCTACGCTTATCCATCACTCCTTCTTCCAGTCTGCTCTTTTTTTCTGCTCTGCTCTCCCAAAGGAGCACGTACTGAGCAAGTATTTTCTCATCTTGTTAGAGCGGGAGAAAGATAATAATAAGGTGCTAAATAGAAAAATAAGGCATCCAGGAAAGAAAACCAGGAGGAAAGAGGACAAAGCTGCATCTAAATGTGCTTTAATTGGCATGAGGAGGGGTTTGGTATCAGAGAACTGTACAATGTGCTTCTGATGTTAATATGGCCAAAACCCAAACTACTGATCCTTCTCCACAGCGCTAATGGTCTTGCCAGTAATGTAATAAAACAAAGAAGTTCATATTTGGTCAGAAGTGTGAGGCAAGAAGCTAATTACTGTTAGCATTGTGAATATGAATTTTTGTCCCTCCTAAACTTTTGTTAGATGCTCTGTTTTTTCAGTATACTGATCCTTTTGTTCTTTAATTGCTGTTTCTAATCATTATTTACTTAAGCTCGAGTCTTCTTCTGCCAGTCTAAGTATACCAGACATAATACATTATTGACTTTTTACAGGATTAAATACAATTGCTCATCACTTTAGGAGGATGTGTACAATGAGGACAATTGCAGTCTGATTAACGTGTGAGAGTCACATAGAATATAGGTTAACATGGCAGAGGTAGACCTGCATCTTCCACCAAATAATTACAATGAACCAAAGAAATAAAAGTGAACTACCTGTACCATACTGAATTGCATAGCATCATATTTTTCTATTGCATCATATTGCATTGAATCGCACTGTGCTGAAATCGGATCACACTGGATCGTAATAGGGGTGAATCGTATCGCATTGCATCAGTAGTGACCCTGATAACCCTTGGGTTAATTAAACTTGTCCATTATTGCTAGTGGGATTAATCTATGTGCATTTTGATTGTAAACATTTAAGGTTGAGTTCATTATAATGTTTATTTTTAAGAGTGTTCACCTATATTTATAACCTACAGTATGCTAATATGAGTAAGCAAAATTATTATGATTGATTTGTAAATGTAATTGTCCCACCCCCTTAACAGGTTGGTGTATTCTGATTGGTGGATTAAGATTCTTTTTAAGGAGAGAACGGCTGAATGAGTGAGAGGAGTGAAGAGTAAGGAACGCAAATTTGTTTCGCTCCGTGATTAATGCAGTCTAAAACTTATTTTATTGTAAGTGGATGTTTTCAGCAACAGTTCATCTGTCAGTATTTTTACAGTGTTTCTTGTGTAGTTTGCGGTCTAATAATTGGAGTATTTTAAGCAAGTTTTATATATATACAGTGCCTTGCAGAAGTATTCAAACCCCTTCATTTTTTTTAATGTTTTGTTATGTTGCAGCCTTACGTTAAACCGCTTTAAATTACTTTTTTTCCACAACATCTACACTCCACACACCATAATGACAAAGCAAATAACAGGTTTTTAACATCTTTGCAAATTTATTAAACATAAAAAACATAAATGATTCCATTG
>JAFVLL020012468.1:41036-75878 GCA_021397915.2 Tor tambroides | reverse complement strand
TGTTTGTTTAGGGGTGGACCGTTACGTCATCTTATATTGAAGTTTACCATGTATGGAAGAGCCAAATCCTGAGATTTGGTATGTGCCACTCCCAAATCCATTCGGATTCCTGGCAAGGGGGGCTCGCGCATGACATATGCTTTCCAGGACTAATAGATCACATTCTCAGCATTCCCAAAAAGTGGAACAAGTGCAGACAAAACAGGCAACGCGGAAGCACAATGTAAATATTTGATTTCAATTAAAAGCTAGAGTTGTATAAACTTAATAGAGAACAGTAGCACCTCCACAGAACGGCCTACAGTACAAGTAAAGACAGGCTGCCATATGATTTATGAGCATTTGAAATAATGAGAAGGACATTTCATGTGCTTTTCGAGTCAGTTTTTAACATGTTGCTAAGACATTTCCCTCAAACTTTTTCAGATAAACTGCCTTTGTCCAGGGGCTGTATTACGAACAACTTCCTCCTATCTTAACTTCTTTCGATTTAAAAATGTTCCGTTTCCCAAGCAAAATGATAATGGTTAGTAAACAGATAAGGATTCTGAGTTAGCATGTTATATATAGAGCCAGGGGCTTATCTGTGTAGGCTAGTAACCATGCCGGATGCAGTTAGGATGTCATTTGGAACACTGAACTGAACAATCTTAACTTTTGAACATACTTCTTACTCGGTTACACCCTTCCTGCAGAGTTTAACCCTGCTTCATTACACCTGCCTGTGAATTTCAAGGGGTCCTAAAGTCCGTCAGTAACAGTTTCAGGTATTACCAAAACTTTGATGAATGGAGATCCAAAAGGAGATCCAGAAGGAGATCATACAATTTCGATTTCAATGTGATTTATGGACCTTTTTCACATTTTCAGGTTTGTAGCAGGGTAAATTTCTAAAGAGGTAAACAGTAGACCATTGTATAGCCTATATAATTTTGGGATTTACATTTGCTCAACATTTGCATTCCCATGACTTTTCAAGAGAGAGAGAGAGAGAAAAAAAACTATATCTTTGTAAAAATTATTTTATTGTTATTTATCTATTAATATTAATTTATTTTTATTATTTATTTTATTTTATTATTATTATTATTTGAAGTCTACCAGGTGGTGGGTTCTAAATTTGTACAGCTGCTTTTTGTTTTATACTACTGTTCCCAGAAGAAAATTAAATAAACAGTTGTTAACAAAAAAAAGAGAGAGAAAAAACTATGGCAGGGAGGAGAGAAATATGTCAAATAATCAGTTACGCCCTCAGAAACTAGCCTATATTAGAGACTTCATGACAGCAGTGTTGATCTTTTTTGTAATTTAATGCTAGCATAAAACATAAATAAAGCTAAATATTTACTAATTGATTTATTGCAGATATACATCATCACAGTCTGTGATAAAACCCATTAGTAAACCCATTTGCAAAGAGAAATTGTGCCAAAAAAGTATAATTAAATTAAATAAAGTATATATACATACATAGAGGGAGAGAGAGAGAGAGAGAGAGAGAGAGAGAGAGAGAGTAAACTAGGAAATATCAATAACAAATTGCATTAGAAACCACAGCAAAACAGTGTTGACTGTGTGTAATTTAATGCAGATAAAAAATATTCAATCAATCAATCAATCAATCAATCAAATCAATCAGTCATACATACATACATACACATACATACTGTACATTTCCAGATTTATGAAGTTGCATCAGTTATGACAGTCTGTTACATCTGAAATGTCTGTTCAAACATGACAAACCCAAAGTGTAACAAAGTGTATAGTGTTTGCATGCAATGAGAAATTGTGAAATGTTAAATAATGTAGAATAAATAAGTAATGAACGAATAAAATGAAATATTAGTACAAAATAAAGTAGCTACAGAGTAAAGAAAATAGCAATAAAAATAAATAAATAAAAATCAACAATTGAATACAATTTTTTAAAAAGAATTCTCTCTCTTTGTCTGTCTCCTGACACCATAAATAGAAATTTTATTACACTGGATAGATTTTAATATCATTGGCCCAATACTTTGCATTACAACCCGAATTCCAGAAATGTTGGGACGTTTTTTAAATTGGAATAAAATGAAAACTGAAAATAAATGAAAAATGAATTTCAAATCACATGAGCTAATATTTTATTCACAATAGAACATAGATAACATAACAAATGTTTGAACTGAGAAATTTTTACAATTTTATGCACAAAATGAGCTCATTTCAAATTTGATGCCTGCTACAGGTCTCAAAATAGTTGGGACGGGGGCATGTTTGCCATGGTGTAGCATCTCCTCTTCTTTTCAAAACAGTTTGAAGATGTCTGGGTGTAACGGGGCGAACAAGACGTGAGGCAAGCGGATCCAAGTGCAAGCTTTTATTTATAAACATAGTCAAATCACAGGCAGGGTCAAACAACAGCAAACGGATATGGTATGGGCAAGACACAGAGTAATCCTAGGACAAGCGTGGGTCGACGATCGGCGAACAGTATCAAACAGGGCAAGGCAGAGAGATAATCCAGGTACACGAGCAGTAGTCCAAGAGGTGCAAACAGAGTCCGAACGGCAAGGCAAAGGGTAAATCCAGGAAACACGGGCAAGAATCAAAACACTAGAAAACACACAAGGCAAGGCAAGACTATGACAACTAAGTGGGTTCCGTATCGCAGCTAAAACTAGGAGAGTTATAAATGCAGAACAATACTGGAACTAAACCGAAAACACAGAATGGCTCGGTACGGCAGCTAACACAAGGAGTGTGTTATACACAGAACAATACTCGGCAGTGAGGGAGAGAAAGTCCAAGGCTTATAAAGAGTGTGTGATGGTGTGATAGTTCTCAGGTGTGAGCGTGTGATTGAGACAGCTGTGTGTACTTAGTGCAATGAATGATGGGAAATGCAGTCCGTGGGTGATATGTAACTGTCTGTGTGGTGTGAGAGTCAATATGTTGGAAGAGCGACCTCTGATGGTGAGTGGGCGGAAGATCACGAACTGGATTCGTGACACTGGGCATCGAGGTTATGAGTTTCTGTAGTTTTGGTGTTGGAATTTCGTCCCATTCTTGCCTGATATAGATTTCCAGCTGCTGAAGAGTTCGTGGTCGTCTTTGACGTATTTTTCATTTAATAATGTGACAAATGTTCTATATAGGTGAAAGATCTGGACTGCAGGCAGGCCAATTTAGCACCTGGACTCTTCTACTACAAATCCATGCTGTTGCAATAGCTGCAGTATTTGGTTTTGCATTGTCCTGCTGAAATACACAAGGCCTTCCCTGAAATAGACGTCGTCTGGAGGGGAGCATATGTTGCTCTAAATACTTTATATACCTTTAAGCATTCATAGTGCCTTCCAAAACATGCAAGCTGCCCATACCGTATGCACTTATTCACCCGTCATACCATCAGAGATGCTGATTTTTGAACTGAACGCTGATGACACACTGGAAGGTCTCCCTCCTCTTTAGCCCGGAGGACACGGCGTCTGTGATTTCCAACAAGAATGTCAAATTTGGACTCGTTTGACCATAGAACACTTTTCCACTTTGAAACAGTCCATTTTAAATGAGCTTTGGGACACGACGGCACTTCTGGACCATGTTCACATATGGTTTGCTTTTTGCATGATAGAGCTTTAGTTGGCATTTGCAGATGGCACGGCAGATTGTGTTTACCAACAGTGGTTTCTGGAAGTATTCCTGGGCCCATTTAGTAATGTCAATGACAGAATCATGCCGATAGGTGATGCAGTGTCGTCTGAGGGCCCGAAGACCATGGGAATCCAACAAAGGTCTTCGACCTTGTCTCTTACGCACAGAGTTTTCTCCAGTTTCTCTGGTACTTTTGATGATGTTATGCACTGTAGATGATGAGATTTGCAAAGCCTTTGCAATCTGATGTTGAGGAATATTGTTTTTAAAGTATTCCACAATCTTTTTACGCACTCTTTCACAGATTGGAGAGCCTCTGCCCATCTTTATTTCTGAGAGACTCTGCCTCTCAAAGACATGCCTTTTATAGCTAATCATGTAACAGACCTGATGTCAATTAACTTAATTAGTTGCTAGATGTTCTCCCAGCTGAATCTTTTCAAAATTTCTTGCTTTTTCAGTCCTTTGTTGCCCCGTGACAACTTTTTTAAGACCTGTAGCAGGCATCAAATTTGAAATGAGCTCATATAGTGGATAAATGTGTAAAATTTCTCCATTTAAACATTTGTTATGTTCTCTATGTTCTATTGTGAATAAAATATTGGCTCATGTGATTTGAAAGTCTTCTAGCTTTCATTTTATTCACATTTAAAAAACGTCCCAATATTTCCGGAATTCGGGTTGTAAATCATTAATTTGTCTTATTAAAATAAAAATAATTACTTCAATTAAGATTAAAGCCTATAAGTAGAAATTTGGCCTCTTTATATAAACATCAGAGAATCAGATTAAATATTTTCCTTTATTAAAAACTAAAAAGTAACTTTAAAGTAAAGGAATACTTTACTCTAATATACATAATAGGGTAGTGGGGGAAAACGCCTCCATGGGGTAAAATGCCCCCCTACTGTTTTTCCCAAAATAACCACAAGATAAAATCAAGATAAATTTTTATTGTAACTATGGACTACGTTGACAAGAGTGATGTAGAAGTTTTCACTATGAAGCTTACACTGGTGATGTAGGGTAGAGTGGGGGAAAACGCCCCCATGGAGTAAAATGCCCCCCCACCCCCCACTGTTTTTCCCAAAATAACCACAAGATAAAGTCAAGATAAATTTTTATTGTAACTATGGACTACGTTGACAAGAGTGATGTAGAAGTTTTCACCATGAAGCTTACACTGGTGATGTACCAGAGAGAAAATGGATTTCACAGTAAATTATCTCATTTTCAGCAGTAAGAAAAAAAGTGTTTTAAAGCTTGTTGTTTTGTAGAACATCACAGTTATATATGATATGAGAACAGTAGGGCCTGTAGATAGAGAGTACATGTTATTTAATAAAAATATAATTATATTTTCAGAATGACATAATTTTTTCTCAAACATAGTGTGTGGGGTAAAACGCCCCCGGGGGCAATGAGCAATTACTGTAGTTATTCTGTTCCCATAGGTGGGGTAAAAAGCCCCCTTGGTACAAATTAAATTTTTGTTAAAAATCTAATAACATGAAAACTCAGGACATTTTTCATACTTTGTTTATAATTTATGTCAGTGTCACTAAAACAATGATAACTTTTCTGAACACATTTAACTTTTGTTTCACAGGAAAAAAATGACACTTAAGGGGGGGGGGGTTCCCACTCTACCCTACTTTGCATTAAATCATTATTTTATCTTATTAAAATAAAAACAATTACTTAAAGTTAAAATTAGGCTACTTAAAAAAATATTTTATGTAATAAATCTATTAGTAGAAATTTGGCCTCTTTGTATAAATAACAGAGAACCAAATGAAATATTTTCCTTAATCCCTAACAGAATTTAAAATTTCTCTTTCGTTTAAAAATGAAAGGTTACATTTCTTACAGCCTGTTAACACTGAAGGAGCCTGTTGGCGGCACCACCGGTGCGTAATGTGCGTACGAGCTCTGAGTTGAAGTGCGTAAATCAGATGTACTGTAAACCCATGACCAACAGAGGTCATCCTCAACCCTTCGCACTCAAACATACGGGCAGTTTTGAAATGTCTAAGTGTTGTTTTCGTTTCCACTTATTTTTTCCGTGATGACAGCACTGTGAACGACAGAACCACAAACACACTGCTCGTTCTCAAATGATAATGTTTGCGTTCGACCTCAATAATTAAAGCGTTTGAGCGCGAGATCAAAACATCACTGAAGTTCATAAAGTTTATTTTAGTCTTCTAGAGAGTGTACCTACATCACACCAAGCTGAAACAGTGTTTAGCACGCCTTCTAAAAAATAAATATTTTAGTGTTCGCATGAGATAACAATATAAAGATAGAGAATTTCTAAGTTCCCTATGCTGTTCTTTTTAAAGACACGGTATTAATGTTGTTCCTCTTTGACGGTGAGCTCTGTTGAAAAGCAGAAGTAAAGCATGTGACCTGAAACTATCAGTCCAAGTTGGTGAAAGTATCGACTTTATGTTGTGTTTAAATCTTGTGGTTAGTCCTGAGGCCCCTCTGCCCCTGGTACTCCTCAAATGTATCATGAGCGGAGCTAGAAAGGTGTCTTTTGATGTCATTGTGTGGGACTCAGTTCAATAATGAGAGTTGGAGCTCAACAGTATGTTGTCAGAAGACGTCACAGCATGTGGGAGAGTGAGATCGGGGGGCTGTCGTTGAGTACGGGGCCAAAGGTGACATTTTGAGCTGTTAACACCTTCTCCCTCTCAACCCACTCCCCCAACCCACAGACTGACACAGTTGGGTTTGACCAACAGTACGAGCAGGTGCTCAGTGGTCAGATACAGAGGGAGATGGGGGCAGGACATATAGTCTGTACAAAGAAAAAAAAAAAATTAAAAAAAAAAATTAAAAAACAAGTATATATATATATATATATATATATATATATAAAATATAAAAAGTATTTAATACAAGGCAAGGCTTAGCTAAAGATTTAGCTAAAGCTAAATAATCATGATAAATAAATAAATAAATATTTTAATTAAACTGCAACAGAAATAATATTTTTCTTTCATTATATATTCTTCATAATATTTCATTTATTGATATTACTATTATTATTGTTGTCATCATCATCATCATATTTTAGCCATTTTCTGCAATTAATTCAGCTGTAAACAAACTAACAAACTATGTTTTGACATTAATTTTATTACACTGGATGTATTACACTTTTTAATAAAATCATAATCTTATTAATATAATTAAATTACTTCAATTAAGATAAAAGTTGATTTTTTAAAAATGTAAATTTTAATATAATATTTTATTTCATAAATATTTTGCTAAATATTTTAACCAATTAATCAGTCAGTAAATAAATGTTTGTTAAAATTGTATTAAATTGAAATAAAAATGGTCATTAATGTCACACATTTTTATAGTATTTCATTAAATACACACACACACACATATATATATTATTTCTGTTATAACCAATTTATGCAATTCATGTGTAAGAGTTTAAATGTTTTTTGTTTTGTCTTATTTTGTAACACGATGTATTTTACGCAAAATATCTTTTAATAAATTATTATTTTATCTTATTAAGCTAATTAATTAGCTTCAATTAAGTTTAAAATTGTAAAAGTTTAAAATGTAACTTTTGCAATATAGGCTAAACTTTGAATGCATTGTATGTTGATTTTGCAAAAGTGTCTGACAAACTCTTTCAATCTTAAAAGCACACAGCGCAAAATGTTCTGGTTACATCTGGTGTACGTAACCTAGTCTGTACTGTAAGTCTATGTGTTTTAGCTATGTGTTTTCAAAGTAAGTATAAGAGTGTGTCTGAGAGTGAAAGTGTTTGGAGGTGTGGCACTGAATGAAGAAAATACATTAATTATGAATGGAATTTATGAATGGAAGAATAGTGATAAGTTCAGTATGTATCAATTTTAGCTCAGATCTGAGTCAGATCATTTTCAAGCACAGACTGTTCTAATGCAGGTCTCTCTGTAGGGTTATAGGGATTTTCCCTCTGTGCTGAAATCTGAGATTCATGGCACATGAGGTAAGCATTTCAGTCAAACACACAGGCAATATGTAATTAGACAGACCTTCAGGACACTAACACATGCCTCTCTTTCTCCAAGCAAAACTGTTTAATGAGTACCCTTGAATTTGCAGTTGTATGAGGTAGATTTGCTTGCTGAAGCGATTCTGAATGGGCTTTGTGACCTTTGCTTTAGACCTTTAGATCAGAATAATGTGAAATTGTTTCGTCTGCTACTCAAATAATTTTGTGTAGCTTATATAAAACATATTAAGCAGGATTTTCAGATTCAAACATTAATGGCTCTGCACTGAAAAAAAGGTGCAAATGCAATTTTCACTAAGAAACTGCTAGTCAGTTTGACAAATAATAACAAAGAAATGCAAAAAACACATTGAATTAAACTAGAGATTGACCGATAATCAGTTTTACCGATTTTCCTTGATATTTAAGTATTTTTCCATAATTTGAAATTGGTTAATATCAGATCCACCAATTTTTTATACCACCTTTTTTAATACCACCTTTTTTGCACACATGCATCACTGCATCTGAAGGGAGAGGAATCAACTTAAGAGCTATTAATGCACAAATGAGATGCGTTACATAAATTCTTGATTTGCAGTTTAAGCTTGGCGCTAAGGAACTATATGAATTAAATAAAGCAGCCATAAAAGATCCACAAATTTAAACTTCCCTAAATAATATTAACATTTACTACACACTGTTCCGCTAGCAAACATCTAAGTAATTACAGCTCTGTGGAAATGAATGATTTATTATCTATTATAAACAGGCACATCCGCATGCTGTAGTGGAAAAATCAAAAATCATGGTAATAAAAAATCAAGATCGGCCGATCATGCAGTTTTGAAGTAGGCCTAATATTTTCATACTCCAATAATCCTTTTTATTTACAACTTTATTTTCAAATTTGAGTATATAGGAGTCTACATTTCTGTTTTTTGGGGGAAAATTTTTATCAGTCCTTTTCTGAATTGTCTTTCTTTATAGCAAAGAAATCACTGTCTCTCACCGGCGCCAGATAGCAAAGCTTGGCATTGCAGCTTTCATTCAATCACCATTCATAAACACAGTACATTATTAGACTGTAATGTGATCTTTCCTTGGGAACTTCCTCATTCTCCTGGTGAGAGCAGCGCCCAAGAAAAGGCAGTTCTGTGAGGCGTGTCATCCATTTCCCATCATGCAACGATATGTGTGTGTGTGCTCGTGACGGAGGACAGGGGGAGGAGCTTGACTGGAACTGAGAAGTTTGGCTCTGTTGTGTTTTGCCCTGGCTTTGTTCCAGGGCAGAAATGCTCTGACCGAACATGTATCATTCTAATGTAGACGCGCAAATGACAAAAGACTTAGGAATCCCTTTTCAGCACAGCGTTGAATGCTGGTAACAAGATAATGGTATTGTGTTTAAGGTTTATATGCTTTGGCTGGGAGCCAGGTTAGAAACCTAAGTCATGTTAAACACAGAAGCACTTATAGATATGACAATGCATATACTGGAAAATAAGTAGGAGTGTATTAGGATTATACAGCAACTGCATCACTGCGGTCACAGTTTTTTGTTTTATCCCAACACCTTGTGTTTTCCAGAATCGCTGCTTATTTAGTATGATGTGCAAATCTTAGTTGTTGTTCAACTGAGTGGTTTTTATTTTCGTGTTCTTCATTAGTTCCAAGAAGGTAAAACATACAAACGTCACTTATTTTATTCACCGACATCTGCTCAAGTATTTTCCACCAAGATCTGTGCGATTATTACCTCATGATGGTTGTTATGACAACATCAGGACTTATGATCTGATATGATCAAAAGAACTCTATTGCGTCATTAACCTGTTACCTTTGCCCTCCTTAACATGCATAACTGCCAACGTTTTCTAATGAAACACAACTTACTAAAATCCCACAGTAATGCTTGCACTGTCCCTGCGTATGAATTGTTGTTTCTGTTTAGGAGCTGCATTGTGGTTTGCTACAGACAGACAGACAGACAGGAAGCCGCGATTTTAAACGGCATATCTTCCAGATAAGACCATAAGAAGAGTCTGTCTTCAACTGTGTCCTGTATTCACAGGTATTGACGTCTCTGGGGAAAGCAGCTCTAGTTCATACTGGCTATAAACCACACAGTTTCAAGAAATGTTGTGAGCTTTATCAGAATATAGAGAAAGATTATTTAAAAAATCCATGTACTGACATCTTTACTATAAATGTTTACCTACAAAAATGAATGACTCACACCGCTGGCTTGAAGGCCTATGATTGTTCCTGTTTTTTTGTACAGGATCCAAAAGCATTTTCTTTGACGCTTAAAAAGAAAATTCTGAAAACTCACCCTCAGGCCATCTAAGACATAGATGAGAACAGGTTTGGAGATACACTGCATTGAATGGATGTCGTCAGAAATGAGTTCAAAGAATTGATAAAAACATCTTAACAATTCACAAGTAATCACAAGCTGCGTGTTTGTAATAAACAAATCCATCCAAGATGCTTTTAACCAAAATATCGCTTTCTCCAGTAAAAAAGTTGTCTTGTCTGAATCAGGAGAGAAATAACAGAAGAAAAAAAACAGTCCAAAACAATTCTAAACAAATATGTTGGTGTATTTTGATGTGGGTGGACAACAGGAGATGGACTTTTTCAGAAGTGATGGTGAGACATCTTAATGATGGATTTGTTTCTTACAAACATGCAGCTTTTTGCTTCACAAGATGTTAATTGATGGACTGGATTCATGTTGATCACTTGATGTTTTTATCAGCTGACGGCACCCATTCACTGCAGAGGATCTATTGGTGAGCAAGTGAAGCAATGCTAAATCTCCAAATCTGTTCTGATGAAATAACAAACTCATCTACATTTGGATGGCATGAGAGTGAGTATTTTCATTTTGGGCAAACTATTCTTCAATGTATTCCTTTAACTATTCCTTTGATGTAGTAATAAAACTGTTGAATGAACAAAATTCAATGGTTTGGCTTTTATTAATGCTGAAGGCTGCCAAATGAAGCTAACATTCGTGAGAAGTCCATTATGATCTCTATGTATTGTGTGTGAAACACACATGGTTTCTGCTGATTGTGTACTTGATGGGAAGCAAGTGAACATCAGACTTGAGAGGTCATAGATGTTGCATCATCCATTCTGGGCTGTTTCTACTAGATTCATTAAAACTGATTGTATCTCTAAACTGTGTAAACTGTGTGAAAGGTGACATTATTACCTAAAACGTACTTGTTCTGATGTATCTGATCAGGAAGACTTGTATTATTATTATTATTATTATTGTTACTATTTAATTAATACTTTTATTCAGCATTTAAGTGATCAAGTGACAGTAAAGACATTTGTAATTTTAATTTGTTATTTTGAACTTTCTATCATAGAATATAGAAAAAAAAAATCTGCTTTTCACAAAAATATTAAGCAGTAAAACTAAAATAGTTTTTAACACTGATAATATAAAAAATAAAAATGTTACTTGAGTAGCAAATCAGTTTGATTTATAAGGATCCTGTGATACTGAAGACTGGAGTAATGGCTGCTGAAAATTCAGCTTTGGGATCACAGGAATAAATTACATTTTAAAATATATTTAACTAGAAAACCATTATTTTCAATTGAAATAATACTCACAACATTACTGGTTTTAGTGTATTTTTGATCAAATAAATGCAGCTTTGATGAGTGTAAGAATCTTCGGTGGCCTTAACTACTATATACTTACATTTAAAATAATCATTTGATACAATGAACTTATTGTGTACATACATGTTTTTACACTGTACTTATATTTAAAAAAAAAACCTGCATGTAATTACATCTGTAATTAATTTATGTAATTACATTTTTAATTACACTGTTGACACATTCCTTACACCTTAACCCACCCTTAAACCTACCCATACTACTAAACCTGTCCCTAACTCCCTTACTCGTGTCCCACATCAATAGCAGTAAAAATGTTTTGCAATACAATATAAACACAATAAGTACATTGTACTTATTTTTTGATGTAACTACATAGTAGTTAAGGCCACCTAATAAATAAATAAACATTTATTAAAATAAAAAATAAAAAATTAAAAAAGTGGGACCGAATATTCTTTCAGAAACAAATTTATCGACCCCAAACTTTTGAATGGTAGTTTATATTTTTACAGAGTCATATAACTTCTATCTAGGAGGGTGTTGGTAATTTATATGATAGTGATTTTACCCTTGTAGGTCATTTCTAATTGATTATTAATGCAGTTTGTTTAACTGATGGTGTATGCAATATTCCTGTATGTATAAAATATAAAAATAATCATCATTATTTTAAAATAGTCCAGTATTGAAATGACATAAAAAGAGAAACAAAAAGTAAGAGAGTATATTTCCAAATTGTTGAAAAAAGTGAATCAAAAAATTTCACTAGGAAGTAAAAAACTTCCAAAGTTTCAAAATCAATTGAGTAACTCAGCAGCATAACAATAATTATGTTTCCAAGCATTATATATAACCCTGTTGGGTGTTGAAACCACTTGAATGACACAATGACTGATTCACTGGTTTTCATATTCTCATTGTTAGGAGCATAACAGGTTCAGAAATATGAAAGCCAGACATACAGTATTCGCATCCAAAGTCTCCTCTTCATTCTTATAACTGAATGTTATATGAAAAGACATATGTACACCAAATTAGAGAGTTTAATCCTTTATTTACTTGAACTTTGGAATGTGAAACAGAAACAGATGATGCATTCAAATTACCAGTATGAATGAAAACAAACATTGGTCACCTCCACATATCAGTAATGCAGCCACAGATCAGCTGAGAATGTATCAAACATTACATACATGAAATCACAAAATCCATGTTCAGTAGTATAAACTTAAATTTTATAAAAAATACAAAAACTCACCCATAGAAAATGCAATGTAAAAGCTTGTGTATGTTGCATAAAGTAAAAACAGAACAAGACATTGGTCTTAGTTTTCTAAAGCCATAATATCACTCTTGAGTAACCAAAGAAAACCCTTGTTTGAACAGTACATTTGAGAACCTTGGATAAGAAGCATGTTTAAAATGACATAGCCATTACCCAGGGACAATTCCCTGCTAGTTCCCACTTTAAGGAACACAATTAACCTGTCATAAGTGAGCGTTTGAGGACAGTTGGTCCCAAACTTCTCCAATATGACCATCAGACCATTATGTACATAAACATTTCATAAAATCTCACTGCTTTACCTAATTGGTGGCAGCATCTTACGAGCCCTTCTGATTTTCAGAAAATACATTCAGTGAACATGAATCAGAGCCTACATTTAAAGAACAAAATCATGAACATCTTGAACACTTATGGAATTCGACTCTATTCGGGGAAGTACTGCCAGGTGAAAGAATCAAGATGGCTCTCCTGCCCCATGCCGCTGGCAGGGTAGGAAATCTGCGAGACCCTCTGATTGGGCCTACCAGCTTCCATTTGTCTCATGGTCTCTGCGGTACTTCCATTGGGGGTGGTGGAGTTCAGGAGCGCAGTGAAGGACTGCACACAGTCCGAGCTGGGCCCCAGCACAGCCATGTTGCTCGACCCTTGAGCTTCCTGCTTCAGTGGTAGGACTGGCTGATGATTGCCGATGAGGTTTTGAAATAAATCATCATCTATGTTGCTTGTATACAAGTAGCCTGTTCCCATTGACCCACCGGTGCCCGTTGCCCCATTCTGGGCGCTTTGAGGCTGTTGTTGGCTATAGTTATATGGGCTCCAATTATGGGCTCCTTCTACTCCTTGCCTTTGAGGTGGCTGTTGGGATTGCTGGACCTGCTGGTTCGGTTGGTCCTGTCGAGGCTGGCTGCTGGTTGGGCCATTAGAGTGAAGAAACTCCAGATCCATATCGGTCAGTAGAGGAAGGCTGTTTCCACTTTCCCCTGTGGTGGGCATGCTGGGACTTGGGTTCACCTGCTGTAGGCCCACTCCATTACTGGTGGTGTTGGCGATTGGACTCCATGCTTGACTGTGTGTTCCTGATGGTGGGGTTTCTGTAAGGGGTGGCATCATGGGGCAGGACGGAGTGGCTTTGATATAACAGCCTGTTGGATTTTGGCGCATCATCCCATGGTTTGATGGATGATAATAATTTGCTGGCTCTGTAAAAAGAATACGTATATAAGTACACACACACACACACACACACACACACATATATATATATATATAGAAAATTTTGCTATATTGCTATTTAGTATGGGCTACATGAAAAGTGCCTTGCATCTTACCCATTTTGATTCTCTGGTTCATCAAACCTGCCGAAGGCACTGCTTTTGGTCTGTTCATGAAGCTCATGGCTCCTTGGGGGAAGCCAGAGAAGGATTTCATCTGGCTTTCAATTTTACGTTTCTTCTCTTGACAGCCATATGGATCTGAAAAAGAAAAGACACATTATGCTCATGTCTGTCTTTCTAATCTACTAGCAAAATAAAGTGACATAAAATGGTACATTATATTAATATCCGTTGCTCTATTTTTAACAAGGCAGGGTTAGTAAAGGTTGAGGGGCAACTCCTCAAAAAAATGGTATTTATGAAATAATAAGTAATTAATAATATAAAGATATTTGTAAAAGAAATACTTTTTACTTTGAAAAATATATTTATACATTTTTTAAAATAATAATTATGGTGTGTACACTCACGTGTGTGAGATTTTTAAAAGAGGTTGTAAAAAGTCATGTGGTGCAACTGCCCAAAAATGTGATATTTTGAATAAAAAGTTTTCAAAACCAGATGAGACTGACATGACTACATAAAGTACATTTCCACATGCATTTTAAACTAGATTTTAAAAATATTTGATCGTGGATAGTCTTATTTATCATTGACCCATTTGTAACAACAAAACAATCCATGATGTGGGTGTCATAAAACTGCAGGGTGATCTTTACCTTTGTCATCGGGCAGATAGCGGAACTCCATGGGCTCACTGACCTCCTGGTCTGTGGGCCGGCGCAGCTGCATGCGCACTGTGACAGGGGCTGTGATGGTGGTGTCACAGTAGGCGGGTGTCTTGAACACTATGGCCACTTGCCTGTGTACGTCTGCCTGAGAGAAGGAACCTTTGGCCTCCCAGGTCTGAGTGAAGAACCTCACCTCAATGTCATCTAGAGTAAGGTGATGTGATGTATTAAATAAAAGAGTGGCTTTAAAAAACTAGTAATGGAAGATGGATAGATATTTTCCATAAAATAAAATGAATGGATGATGAATAAAAGAAAAGGACATATGAGATTGATTGATTCACTGAATAAATAACTTCATAAATACCAACATGAATTTCAGATCTCTGTTTCAAATAGCAAACTGGCTGAAATCGATAACACTTAGAATTTTTTTTTCCAAATAATTAAAATGTTCCCGTACCTTTCTGCACTTTATCGCAGAGGAGGAAAATCTCATCACCTCCCTTCACACTGCCGCTGTTCTTGTTCACCCTGCAGATTCGCAGTTCGGCTGTATTCGGCGCCCCTGGAACAAGCACAGGCCATTGAGAATGAAGATTAGAAAATCTTAAACTTGAAACAGACATGCACTGCTATGAGCAGTAGGAAATCCTTTTTCACATTCTTTGACTTTATCAGAGTATCTGCATGCACAGCCACACTTGCAAACATTATGTCCCGAGACTAAAAAAGCAGCCAAACCTGTCATGATTTACAAAGTAAGGGCGGGGTGGTTTATTGCTTCCTCTTTTCTGGGTTGTACGAGACTGATTTCTGTGATGGCAAAGAACAGCTTGCCATATTAACACTGGCTAGTTTTGCTGCATTGTCATGAGAACAACATGAAAGACTTGAGAATCAGCATCTACATGCAGATGAAAGGGTTTAACCAAGTCATGGCCCGAGCTTTTTTTTTTAATCTGCTGACTTATTTAGCATCACACAACCACACAAAAACACTCTGCAAGCGCTGCTGTTCTGCTCGTGCTGTAGAGCACCATCACGTGAGGAAGTGTTGAAATGGACCATGCTCACTTCCTGTAGTGAGGGATGTGGCCACTGACAGATCTGTCACCTAAGCAATGCATTGCCACAGCTTCATGCTCTGTGTAAATCTGTCAAAAGTGCTGCCAAACGGGTGTGTTCTGAAGGGTATCACTATACCACGTTTTTCCTCAATCTAAAACAAAATACTATAAAAGCGAGTATTACACTGGTAATTATTAACATTAAATAATCCTGTTTCAATCTACAGACTCAGACTAATTTTTGCTAATTTTCATTGGTTATAATTTATAGAACATGATATAGAACAAATAAGTTCTATACTTGAAAATTATATAAAACTCCACAAAATTTAACTACTAAAAAATATCAAATTTAGCTTGGTTTTTATGTAGTGGAGTGAAATTTACATTACTGAAAAATGCTCATTATTACTTATTTTTTATACTCATATAAAAATCATTACAGTAAATACTGTAATAATTTTTACTTTATTTAAATCCAGAAACTAAAGGCAATGATAAAAAAGTACCATAATAAAAATATAACTAACACAGTGAGTAATAAATATTGTATTCTATTTCAACATTTGCCCTAGTGACTCTGTATGACTAGCAGCAGCAAAAACAACACTGTTCTGCCACTCATCAAAAAGCTAAATAAAAGTCACTGGCTGAGTCAGTGTTGGTATGCAGACAAACAAACAGTTTTTACTCCGTTTGTTGCCATGCAGAAATGACAGCATGTGCTTTTTATTTGTGTGAACTCACTGTTGTCATAGATGGGGTTGGAGACGATGGGAGGCAGTGCGGTGTTGTACATGCCGGTCTCATCTTGCAGGAAAACTTGGAAGCAAAGACGCACCACATTCAGATCATATTCCTCAGTCTGCAGCAGCTGCTCCCGGGGAACTGTGGACACAAAACATACGTTCAAAGATGCAGTGCGCACAAAAAAAACATAACACATTAATCCCAGATGTAATTTGTGTGTCAAAACAGAGCAGAAGATATACAGAGTCGTGTGAATGAGGTGAATGAAGAGGAAAGGGGAAGAGGGAGAAGAAAATGAAACAGGCACGAGAACGAAAACCAGGTCAGTTTGTTTAAAACTAGCTGACACACTTGTGACACAACTTGTTTTTTAGATTTTTTTCGTTGTTCGCCTGACAAAGACCTTAGGGTCGAAATGTTATGATTTTAATAAATTGATTTTTGAGAGCAGTATTGACAGTTTTAGATTTTTTTAACACGAGAATTCTCTCTCGTTAAAACAGCATGCTTACCACAGTTCTGCAAAATATGAATAAACAAATAAATAAATATTATTATAAATAATAAAATCTTAAAATGAATTTCAATTTGAATGAATGCATTTATTTATGCCTTTTGTTTGATGATTGAAATAAATTTACTTTTGTACTTTAATATAATAGTATTTTTTGTACTTTTTCCAGTACATTATTGTAATGTTGATAATTTAATTTATGCAAGAGTATACATATTTATATACACATATTTAATGTGAAAAAAGAGCACATTACAAAGAACTTGGAACATAATATAGTATTTTTTGTACTTTTACAGTAAATTATTGTAATATTGGTAATTTATGCAAAATATATACATATTTATATATTCATATTTATAATTAGAAATTCAAGATAAATATGATATATCATAATATAAAAGATAAATAAATTATATATCATCATTTTAGTAATTTATTTAATTTTACAGTAATTTTTAGACTAAACAACACTTGACAATCTAAGCCATTGTGCATGATTTACTTCAACTTTAGTTGTGATGCCACATATAAATAAGTGGTATAGATGTATGTTTCGAATTTGACATTACTGCTCACAATATAATTCCTTTATTTTGTTTAAACTGCTTCCAAGTCATATTTTGGACTGAAACGCATGATGCAATAATGAACGCCCGACCAAGGTGCATTTAAAGGCAGCATTAATACAAAGCGTAGTTGTTGTCCAAGTCAGAAAAGCAAGCAGCATGCAGTGCACTTGCAGAGTTCACCCAGCAGCATCACCAGAAATGCCACTGACACATCAGCCTGCGAGAGCACAACCGCCCACACGAGTGCTGGTGTAGACATCTCTTAGTGTGTGCTCCTCCGCCCACACTCTCACTCTCAGGAGTCTGCCTCTTCTCACCCCACGGCTATCCCGCCCACAGCTGTGACGAGCTTTGAGCACTCTGAGGTCACAGCAGGTGGAAATAAAGAAAGAGAGCTCAAGTGACAAAATATCACTGACGACTCTGCAGCAAAGGGGGCGGCCTCCTGACGCGAAGAGACACCTCTGTCCAGACCACAAGCCCAGAAGTGGGAAAGAAGGATGGAGACGGAAGCTGAGCAGTGAGGAGCACAACAGACAGATGTAAAACATACAAGAAGGAACAGAAGAACAGAGATAAGGTGGGAGGAGATGAGTGGGTGTGGAAGATAGCGAGAGGCGGAGTGTGAGAAAGGCAACTGCGAGCCGTGGTGTGGTCATGTTTATTTGCGTATATGTGCGCCTCTGGTTCTGCATTTAGTGAAGTCAGAGAGCAAGAGAAACGAGTGGACAGCAGTCGCAGGTGGGGGATGATTTAGGTTAGCGTGGGCTTCTGGAAGGTGAAGTAGAGGGTTCGAGTTGTAGAGACAAATGGGGCAAGCAGGTGAAGATTCTCCATTCTGTGGGCAAACCATCATTCCCAACCCTGACACTCATATCTCGTCACCTGAACCCACCATCTGTGACATTAACACCATACTGTGCGCTCAACACCCACTCAGAACCCATCACGGCAAATCCAACTATGGGCAACCTCACAGACGCCACGCGTTTTTATAGCGACATACTTTTTCGCCAACATGACACGTATGCCTACTGATTAAACTAGTTGTTATTTCGAGTTATTGTGCACAGTCACATATTACCAGCCAAATAACGGCACTGTAATCAAATGTAGAAATGTCATGAAATGCACTTTTTGAATTGTGACGTTATGCTTAATTTGAACCCTCAAACCCTCAAGTTTTAACGTGAACATGTAGTGCTATGTAATGGCAAATATTTTAGGATGTTACAGTTCGGATCACATTAATGCATGAAAATGACAAAATTAATTACTAAAACAAATATATTACTTGCAAAATATTCTAATGTTATATTATATTGGCTGTGTGTATATAAAATATTATTATTCACATCAAAAAGCATGAAAGGTAATACTATATTTTATCCTTCTTAATGTGTATACTGTTAAAAACTGATTTTTCAAAGTCGAGTATAAGAGAGAGTAGATTGGAGTATAGAATATACTATTTCAGTCTTTCTACTAAATTTCATGTTTAATTTAGTGTGTTACTTGCGGTTTCTCTGTTTGCAAAATTTACCAGCAATGTTGAAGTGAAAAGGGTTTCAAAATAACTTTTATCATTGTAGAAGTATTAAGCAGAACATGAAACAATTACATCATTAATCACAATTACTGGTATGACTTTTAATTCTCAGCTATCCTTTCATGTTTGTGACGGCCCTAACCACAAAACGAATACCTCCTCACAAAAAAACATTCGATTACCTAGTCAATAAATGAAATGAATGACAGCATACACTGCATATGCATGTGTCATCAGTTCAATCATTGTGGGATAACGTCAGTGCAAATGAGGTCACCTCTGGCAGGTCACCCCTTCGACACATGACCAAACTTCAAAAGTAATATGGGACCACAATGGAAATAAGCCCTAGGGTTTTATTGTGTTATCCTGACTTTGTTTTTTTTGTATGTTTTAATGTATGGTACAACTGTATGGTGTATCGTATTGTTTTTTTTCAACAAAAAATGGTCAAATAAAATCAAATCAAATCAATATCAAAACTAATCTCACTACGACTACCATCATGACTAATCTACCTATTTTCAGGGGACTGTCAGTGTTACACTGCCAAAGAAAGAGATCTTTATTTGGTTATCACAGCAGAAGCGAGAGCAGTCCCTCAAACAGCCCATCACCACAGAGAACAGCAGAATAAGCATGAGGAAGCAAGTTCACAATGTAGCATTCCCTATGTTCACTAACCATGTTGTGTGAAGTCCTGTTGCAACAGTTTCATAATTTCTCAAATATCATTTGGTTAGACAGCGGTGTGCCACTACATGATGATTCTACACAATCTGCTAACATAAATCACTTCATATATAAAACCTTAAAGAATATCCTCATTTTAAAGCACAGGCATTTCCAAAAGTTACTCTGTAGGTCAACTTAGTCAGACTTATTTATCCCAAAAAACATTGCTGGTGGTGGCAAGACACAATCTGAAACCTAGACCTAGAAAATTACCTAGAGAAGCTGCTTTATAAATGTTGACCCTGCTGTAATTTCCTCCCACACAATAATTTGCATGGAATTCCTGAAGTATTTGGCTGTTTGCATACTCGAGGCAGAATAAGCCAAAGTTGTCAGTTACACAAAAAAGTATAGTTTACAGTTCCTCCTGACATTCCTCCCTCTCTAAATAAATTCCCCGTGATCATATGCCACTCAATACCGCAGCCAGTTGTGCAATACCTTCACTAAATAAAGAGAAGTGATTTTTTTCTACCCTAACTGCATTGTCAGATGACAGTTTGTGTCATACAGTATTGAGGACAGGAAAGAGAGAAATGTGTAAGCTTTCATGATTTTAACATTGGCCATCTAAACGCAGCATTTCTGATAACAAGAGAAAGTGAAAGAAACTGGGTTAGTAATAATGATAGAGAGGTAAGAGAGGTGATTAGAAGGTCCAGATGGAATTTGCAGATGTCTTCCGTGCAAAATTTGAGGATAAATCTGTGAACTAATTTGTAAGACACTATGCATAAAAGCATCTACTAAATGAATAAAAATAAATATAATAAAACAAATTAGTTGGGGCAAGTGTAGACATTTTTACCCCAATTTTGATCCAATTTGAGGACTTTTCTATTTGGGCAGATAGAGAAAAAAGTGCCATTTGTTCTCACCACTGAAGGGGTTGATTCTTCGCGCGATCCTCTGCATTATGGCATCTCTCACTTCTCTTCTTCGCACACACTGGATACCCAGGTTCTGAAACCTGGAAAAAAACAAAGAAACAATCTGTTAAACTGTGTCGCCTGGTTTTGAGCGGTCAGATGTGTTTAGTTCTATGTATTGTCCATCTTGAACACTGATCCCAAAGACTAAAGCTAACAGGAAGAGTGAGGTTAGAACTAACCATATACTGACATACTGTTTAAAATTGAGGGCAGACTGGAGCTCTAAGGCTCTCATTTTGCATATCAGGGGAATCCCCTGCATGGCTCCCTACTCTGAAACAACATGCTTCTTTAAAAAAAACAAAAAGAAGAAGAATGGACAGCCTTTCGGAAGAGAACTGTGGTAGTGTGTGGGCTGGAGTAATACGGAAAGCACATTGGAATGGCTTTGATGTGGGGCACAGAGATGTTTCATTTCATTAGGAGGAAAATGGTAACAGGACCAAATGAGATTAGAGCAAAATATGCAGATAATATATCTGCAATCAAAAGGTTTTTAACCTCCTGTATTTAAGTGACATTCAAATTATTTTGACATTTTAACATTAAAAGCACCAACTTACGCAATGACTCTTCGTTCAGGTCCAAATTCTGCCTCGTAATAACCATCCTTGCAGTCCTTACCCACCAAGTCATGGGGATGCGGTTTATATGGGTCACTTTTGGTCACCAGGGTAACACGTACTTTTCCTTTCACGGTAACATTTAGAATCTAATAGGGAGAGATATAAAGAGAGATGCTGTTTATAGAGTCACTTAGTAATCACATTTTCTTTAAAGTTTAATTATACAGTGAATTCTTTCTTCAGTGGTGCAAGCCTTTAAAAGCAGGTACCTGAATGCTTGGGTAGGTTCTGTTATTGTCTGAGCTTCTTTCTCCAGGTATGCTGCCCGCTGAACGACCCTCACATTTGTACCTGAAGCGCATGCCTCTCTGTTTTGGCTGCTCGAAGATCTGAACACAGGGCTCTCCCACTGCACAGACCAGCAAAATGATGTCAGTCAGATTCAGAGATTTGAATATCATTCATTTAAATATTCAAATTGATTAGACAGAGTAAAAAGCATGTCAAAAACTTAAACGAGTCTTATTATTTATTAAAATGCCAGCATCGAAGATGCATAAGACGACGACAATGGCCTCGAAACACCTGCAGAAACAACATCTTGCGTCTTTCACAGAACCTGACCATAACCTGACCACAAACAACGCAGCCTGCCAGTAAATTATTTCCCGCGCTCTGCACCTGTGGGCACAGAACTTTACCAGCTCTTCCAGGTGCCATTATACTAAGCATATCATAACTTCTTCAAACACCTGCACAAACAGCTGCATTTGGCATGCAATATATTTGGTTGTTTTTAACACACTTGCTTCTGACATTCCCACGAACAGATGAGATTTGTTTGCCTATGCATTCTTACTCTGTGAAATGTCATGAAATAAGCTGGGGAAAATGGTTATAATGCATGAAATAGAGCCAATGTATAATTTAGTGAAGTGTACAGATGTCACTAACTACTGCCTGCTCAAGAGATTTGTCACTTACAGGAAGTCATATCTTCATCAAACAAAAGAGGAAGTAATGTAAGGAAATCTGAACATTACATCGTTTTTACAAGGGCAACTGCGTGACGTTTAAACATACTTGATGAGTAATTAGGCAAAGTTTATGATCCACCCTAAACTTGACTCAAAACATGTTACTAGCAACGACAGAATACGTTTTACACTTGGCACAGATTAATTTAATGTACTTACTTAGATTGGGGTCCCTGTGCATTGAGAGGGTATGCACTGTACAGAAAAGCATGAATAGAAGAACATAGATGAATACAGGCAATCAGCTAAATACGTGTTATAATGCATATTATATTGGACAAGAATTAACAAACGTGCAGATTAGAATAACAGAGCAGAAACAGCTTTTAAAAGTTCCTCATTTTTATTTCCTGGTGTTACTTTGTCCCTCGTGTATTCATGTACTGACAACTTGTTTAGTTTACATACGATTTATCTAGAGTTTAGAAGTCTTAACTTAAGAACTTTGTTTTCAGGTACGTGCTTTCTGTAATTGTACACTCCTACAAAGAAAACTCTGCGTTTTATTCCCTGTAATATATAAAACTACAAGCCTGTATGTTTTTCTCTTAAATAGAATCCGATTTGAAAATGCGGAACATGTTATAGCCTACTGTAAGATTACAATTTACACTGTCAAGATTTACAAACACACCAAAAAATAGCATAGAAAGTCGTTATTATTGAGAAGATTCTATGAGATAAAAATTATGAGTTGGTACATTAAGTATCTTTAATTGGCTATCTAAACAACTCACACAGTGCTGTTTTGAATCGACTATCTATTACACAGACTTGAACTATGCATAATTTAATTCAAGACAGGAAAAAGCAAGAAAGGGAAAAGAAAAAGACAGTTACTTGATTAATTTAATAAATGCTGATACTCACCATCCATGTTATGCGAACACCCTTGTCTTAGGTTTTAGGTCCGAGCTCTGAACTGCTGAACAGATATACAGTAACACTTCAGCAAAGAAGACTGGGAATTCCCCACTATATACAATTCGCTCGCCCACATACCAGGTCACGCCCCTATGGCAAGCCGGTTTCATTTTTACTTTACTTTGTACTAGCCATAAATTGTAATTCACTAGTGACTTTTTCAGTTTCTCTAGTAAGTATTTTTTTTAGATGCTGGTATTTTTCCTTTACTCACTATTCCAATAGTAGCAAGAAACTATTCAATTGTTAGTCAAAATATCACATTTTTGCCTTTTTGAATTTTGTGTGTTCCACTTGCTGCTGATACTAATTGCAGTTTTACTAATAACTATACATTATGTGCCAGTACTCATTCTTTACTTATTGGTAACTTTTCAAATAGGTCTTATCCAGTATTCTTACTACTTATTAAATATATGCACTAGTTTCTATTTATTAGACATTAGTTGTGTATTCCAATTGCTACTAGCTAGTAACGACCAAGATTTTTAATCAAACTATACAGTAGATATTCTGATAATTAAAGTAAAACAAAAAACAATTGCAACTAGTGAAAAAAATGTTAGTAGTAACAAGTGGGACAGATTCTAGCATTACAAAAGTTTGTACTTTTGTTGTATTTTGTGTTGTTAACATTTTGTGGAGCTTAATTACCACTTTCAGTCTTGTAATACATATGCCAGTGTCAAAATGTTTCTTGCATACCTTTTTAATATATCAAAGCAAGGAGTTTGGCAATAACATATAACATAATGCATTAGTGCAAGAAAGATATTTCATATTAGACACTTTATTTAATTTATGTCAAAGACTATATGCAAATCTGATTAACCAACATGTTACCAGCATTCCAGTCATTTAATTCTGCCAGCAGATACCTACACTTGAACTACACGAGATATTACTCCCAAGAAAATAAAGAAAAAAGAAAAATAAGGTATAGATATAATTTGTTGTGAAGACAACCTAGAAAATAAACCCAAGGCAAATTGCATGCGCACACGCGCGCACACACACACACACACAAGTTAGAAATAAGCATGGAAACTCACATTTTGGATTTAGCAACAGAGGCGTAAGATGTAAGAAATTAGTCCTACACGCAAGAGCATTTCAGAGACAAAACCTGAAAAATGTATTGAAATAAATACCCTGAATATGCCTTGAGGTTTGATAACTCTAGTATGAATAATTGACACTGAGTTGTTGAATTATTAGAAAAATAATGCACACATGCAGCCACAAAGCAAGTAACATCATAATTCAGGTTTAGGTATCTACTGGCAGAATTTAAATGACTGGGATGCTGGTAATAAGTTATTCAGATTTGCATAGTCTTTAGCGTAACTTAAATTTGAAGTTTTAACTTTTTTTAATCCTTTAGGCTATTTAATGTCTAACATAACCCTTTCTCCCTAATACTGTTTAATGTTAGTGGATCGTAGTTGATTCGTCCTTACATAATATGTAAATGAACAGATAGTAGCCACTACTGGATTACATATAAAATACGAAATAAGTAGAAACAAAAATAGAATATTAATTGGGCTTGCCATAACCTTCAGCGCAGCCAATCAAACGAGGGATGTGAATACTGCGACGTCAAATTCAAATTAAGCAGAAATAAAATGAGAAATGTCAAGGTGTTCGCAATAAATTAATATGTTTACTTTACTTTCCATTTCAAACAATAACAAGACGTTTTGAGATTTTGAAATCCCACGAAAAATTTAAGTTCATACAATAAGTTTCACTTCAGTCAGTCTGACACTTGCTGGGAATTTTTACACTCGTTATGTTCTCCTGTTTATTTAATTGACTATAGAAATTTCCTCTTATAAAACAGACCTAAAGGCAGGGTTCATTCATAAATGAAACCACTATCACTGTTTACTCGTCTTTATGTTGTTCCAATCCAGCGTATCTTTCGTTCTTGAGCGGAACACGAAAGGAGACATTAGTCAGAATGACAGCTTCAGTCACCATTCATTTTCAACGTATGGAAAAAAGATGCATCGATATTGAAAGGTGACCGCTGTCAGCCTCTCACATTCTGCCTAACATCTCTTTTTGTGGGTCCCCGTTAGAAAGTAACCTATGGAACTGCGTTAGGATGAGAAAATGACATTGTGTGGTAAACTTATTCCTTTAAGAACCAAGGATCGACATTTGAAAAAAAAAAAAAAAAAAAGGTACATGAACTCGTTCCGACAGTTTAGCTTAACAGTGGGCATTATTATTAAGACTGAATGACCAGTAGCTCAAATTATTATTTTTTTAAAATGGACGCCGCTTGTAGGCTATTTACTGAAGTTCACGCCACTGTTAAACTCATGTTAGGGTAATCCCCTGTATACGCAGTGGGAATCTCCCACAAACAAGGAAGTTTATGTCCAACAACAGTGAGAGAATAACATTTTATCGAGAAATTACGTTCTGACTTTGTTGAATTGTAAAGTACAAAAATATGTACCTACAGGGTTATTCGCAGGTTACTTTTGAGGCTCCTACATGAAGACAGTGGTTAACGCGACATGTGTTTACAACCTTATTACTAAGATGTACGTCACAGGGATCGCCCATAGCAGGTGACGTCATCTTAAACAAGGACACTTGCCATCTGATAGCCTACACTAGGTAAAGAATAGGTATATGAAGGTGCCGTTTTTTCTTCGCGTTGTAATGCAAAGAAAACCGTTTTGAGAAGAAAAGAAAAGAAAAGAAAAGAAAAAAAAAAAAAAAAAAAGACAAAAACCACAGGAGCCACTTTGGGGTTTTGTGAATTTTATGTTCTTAATGTAAAGAAGGCAGTTTACATTACATACAAAAATACCCTTTCAAATACAACTTTTTGCCCTACAAAAAGAATGACAAGTAGATTTTTTTTAAATTGTCCTAAAGGTAAGGTAAGGAAGATTCAAACTGAGTGACAAAATTACTGTCTAGAAGAATAAGTTGTTCAACTGCAATACCTGTGATTTAAAAAATTATAACGGTACAAATAAATAAAATGTTAAGAAACCCCAAAATGAATAGTAAGTTTATGTTCTCTGTACATCCCAACAGGGTAGGACAGTAGCTTGTGGAAAGATGGAGAAAGAAAGAAAGGAAAAAAAATACAAAACGGAAAATCATGGAAAGAGGGCAGAAATCTCATTTAGTCTCTGTTCTTTAAGTTCAGGAGACACTGCCATCCAGACCTCCATGGGAGGCGCAGGGGTGATGCCCTAGACGCAGGGAAATACAATCATGCACATGCAAAAACCAACACTGACTCAATCACAAACTCTTTGTAAAACCAAACCTGCCTTTAAATGTTGGCCCAACAAACCCAAACCTCAGATCTAATACTATTCTTTTGTTCTGAGCTGTTAACAAAACTATGGAGCGGCAGCAGTGTTTACTGTGATAGGTAATGGAGTCATGGTATTTAGTTACTAATGCTGGTCCATCTACACACACACACACACACACACGGACCCCACACAAAAGGTCCTCCCAGAAACTGAACCAGAACCGATACAGCGAATACAAAAAGACTGCAAGGAAAACCTTCGGACAAACAATGAAGAATCTCATTTACAGTGACAAACAGGACAATTTTTTTTCAAATTTTTTTGTTAATAAAAACTACATTAAGGTGGCATAGAAAGACTAACAATGATCTTTAAAGTTGTTATATACAAACTACATCTACTGTACAATTTGTTTCAAAAGCTCAAATAGATGTTTAAGCAAGCATTCCGACACAGTAAGGCATTTAAAAAAAAAAAAAAAAAAAAAAAAATCAATACTTTACACTAACTCTGTAACAAGCAGGAAGACCAGCCAAATATCAGTAGCAGTTTAAAAGCAGCACTGCTGTTACACATGTGTAGTTCCACTCTTTAAGGGACAACCTGTGCAGAAAGATGTTCAAGAAGAGGGGAAAAACATTAAAAGGGTAAATCAAACAGTGGCAGCAACAGTAACAATTCATGTTACCTGTAGATAACTCATTGTTATCGGTTAAGAGTGAGCCTGATTGAATTTTTAATCACACGGAGGTTGCTTGTGGGAACTGGGGAAGATGCATCCGGAAGCTCTTTACTGGGTAGTCTCTGAAAATACAAAAGACATTCAAAAATCATTTCAATTTGGATTTCAAATTATGATGATTACTACATGTCAATTACCTGTGATCTTGATGTATCAATTGTTGGTATTGGCATAGGTTTAGTTGCTGAAAGACCCTCCTGTGTCAAAAAAAAAAAAAAAAAAAGTTTTTGCAAAAACATTGCGTGAGGTCGTGTGTTGATACAAGAAAACAGTTTCAGTCTTAGTGAAATGAGCCAGTTGTGGTCAACACCTGACAGTAATGCAATAAACATGAGGGGGGAAAAAAAACCCTCACCACTGTTGGCCTCTCTTCACCATCCAAGCCATTACTATTTGGAGGGTACGGCTCTTTAAACGCAGAGTCATCAGAAAACACCTGAAGCAAAAGACAATTCATTCACATATTAAGGCATGCTTGAAGTTTTTAGATTAGATTATATTAGTGATCTACGGAAAGGTTGAACAATTGTAATGAATTTCTTGGCCTGTGTATTTTACAAGAGCTTAGCACCTCTGTATCTTTGTGCCTCTTAGGTGGATCTTCCAGAGATGGAGAGTGAGGTCTCTTTGGTGCTCCACTGACACTGTTGGGCAGTTCAGTCAGGCTAGGGGAGGAAGAGGTCATGCGGGGTATCACACTGCGGCCCACCACTGTAGGAATGGTGTTGCCAGCGGGAGGTGCTGGGGGCTTGGCAACTGGAGTGGCGATGGGCTCTGAAAAAACAAATTATTAGATGAGTGGAATCAAAATGAATGTAGCTTAATTCTGATTCCCCCCCACCAAAAAAAAAAAAAAAAAAAAAAAAAGTGTTTCCCCAATAGAAAAACAGGAACAAGTCCATAACAGCACATATGATGGCACTTACTGGATCCGATGACTGGAATGGACATTCCCTGTTCTGGTTTTGGAGGAGAAACTTCTGATGCTGGTGGGCTGTCCATGAATACAAGGACTGGATGCTTGGGTGGGCTGATACTACTGAAAAAAAAACAAAACCAAAAAAGAAAAAAAAAAGAAAAAAGTTAATACAGAAACAAATTAAGTAATTGTAAGTAATTTTATGTAACAGGATTTTGACATTACAGCTAAGTCATATTTAAACATTTCTTGTGTTTGAGAATGAGGCCATAAAATTAGCTTAACCACAAAAAACCATGACACTCTACATGCAGTTTGTGACATTTATAATTTCCGCACTGAAGCAAGTGTAGAGTAATATCCAAGTCTTGTTTTCGGTTCCAAACCCTATACCTTCTAAAAGCTTTCTGGCAGTCAACAGTTATATCATAAACTGAAAATGGCATTTCAGTATCTGGGAGAGGTATGAGTCAGTTGGCTTAAAATCTTGTGATCTTTCAGAAATCCCTTAGAATCATTTGGGCTGAACTAGCTAAATCACAAATATTTTATCCTGATCAGTGACACTACCTATCTTCAGGTGTGGTGGCCGGCTGGCATGGTATGCTGACTGGTGTAGGAGAGCTGAATGGAGTGCCGATGTCTGTGTCCCTGGAGCTGTCCAGCTGACTACCATCCAGAGAGCAGCGCTTTGTCCCACCACCATTTGAGCTCCGGTTTATATCTCCCAAACTCTGCCCAAAAGAGAGATAGGATACAGTTACGGTATAGTTTAGCTTCTTTACAGACTAACGCCGGTTTCACACTGCACGCGTAAGCAGGGCGTAAGCAGCGCGTATTTTTTTCGGCGCCCATGTTAACAGATTAGAGCATTCACACCGCAAGCAGAGGCGGCGCGGCAGCGTGTAGCAGGAGCAGAGCAGAAGCGGCAGTGCCGCGATCGTTTCGGCGCCGAGTCTATTTTTGCTGCGCCGCTTACGCTGAATTAAAGTCACAGTGCATTTTTTTTTATCAAAACTGACCCGATTAACATTAAAAATAATAAATTTCACCATAAAATCATGTAAGTGATGTGTTTCGTGTTTCACAATCACCATATAAACAAATAAAATGCACGAAAACACATCACTTCCACGAGTTATTGCCCAAACTTCAAAAGTCTGTTAAATTAATAAAACTAGAGGCATTTGTTAGCTTTAATATTAGTTTTTCAATTCAATTATTCAATCCAGTTACACTTTATTTTTGGAATTCTTTCCAAAATTTTTCTTGGATCACAGCGTGTCTCACATCAATTCACGTCGATATTACTAAACAAACAATACAATATACGCACATTATTACAAAAAAACAAAACAACAACAACAACAACAGTATATACATAAACACACGTCTACAGTGCATTAGAATATAGTGAGTCCTTATTTTCCAGAGCTCAGAGGCCAATTTGAACCCCCGATTCTGATTTATTAATTTTACAGACTAATACACAAAAGATTTACGAATATAGCCAATTCAATCTAGCATATGCAACTCTGTTTTTCATATGGGCAAATACCATTCTCAATGCAAAATGTGAGAAGAGTCAGACATAATTTTTCCAGACAGGGTCGGGTAATTTTTTTATACACATCTTAACTTGGCTCAAGTTTATCGTGTAAACTACCTATATATAATATATGTTATTTACATACTGTATGTGTGTGGGACAGAAGGGAGGGGGACACGGTCGCATCACAGAGTATGCTGGCCATATCATACATCAAAGCACATGATACACAATGTTCGGAGGAGAACGCTGGAAAATATGACAGAAATGACGATACTCGACTGTATTGCATGCAGTACAAGCCGCGCTTCAGCTGCGCGCGACAAACGCTGCCAGTATGAAAGCACAATGGGCGCGCGCTGCTCCTGCTCTGCATACGCACCGCTTCTGCGCCGCTTACGCCCTGCTTATGCGTGCAGTGTGAAACCGGCGTAAGATTATTAATTTTTACTATAAACACTATGAGACTTTTTTTTACCTTCTTCTTCCTCTGCACAAGTTCAGGAGGCAGGTAATGATGCAACTGTTTTTTCTTCACATGTGTGGCCTCAATAGTCATGCCATCCTTTAGCATGTTGATATTGCTGGCCTGCCTATAAACTACAATGAGACACAGATTTTAAACATTAAAAGACCCCAAGTCCCGACAACTACAACCACAAGACATGAGCATGGAGGAAAACAACAGAGGCTGAGAAGCTTACCAGTATCTGTGAAGGACTGGATGTCGTAGGTCAAGTCAATATTCACACAGTCAGAGTTGTCCAGTTTTTTGAAGCTGATTCCAATGAACCACATGGAAACAAATTCATTTCTGTGAAAAAAAGCATAAAAATCTGTCATAAATTTGCAAGTTCTAAAGGTCAGTTGAGCAGTCTGTATATACTGGCCATTTGACATCAGCGCCTGCTGTTGGAAAACTCACACTGGCCGAGCACTTGTTCACTGTTGTGCTGTTCCACGGCCCCAAAATAAACATGGTTATTATAAAATGTTGATTAAAGGTAATTTAAAGAAGCAGAAGCTGAAACCCTGAGCATAATTCTAAAACCAAAATTTTAGACAAAAAACATTAGCCTCATGTCTGTTATAGCAGAAATCCAGTACAACGGTAGAAATGTGTCAGCTGGTAGAGATTTCGCAATACTGTGCATGACAGTTATAAATCTATGCAAGACTGCTTCGCATTATTTACAGAATTTCCTTTACGTTCATAAAGATTTGGCATTGTACCAGAGGCACGCCATATGATAAAACAGTGTAAATCTTATCCATTTCTTTTGCTATTAATAAATGAAACAAACAAACAATATCATGACAAACCATTACGGTCATATAAACTTACTCATAGCTAGATAAAACATTTGGTCTTGCCACCAACCCACCAACCATGTTACTTACTCATTGTGATTCTCTTTTGACCCGGGAAAAGACTGTGGGTTGACATGGGCAAGGGTGATGTACTCATTGCGCTCCAAATTTCCAACCAGCACTCTTATCTTTGATTCTACCAGTCCAATCCTGTTGAGGCCAGAACATCATATGAAGATTCTGTGATTCCATTCCCAGAACCCAATTTTTAAAATTTTTTTTTTTTAACCAGAGAACTGCTTAGAGAGTGTAGATTGTGAATTTGCAAACTGTTGAATATTAGTGGTGTAATGGTACACATATTCGAAAATTTTTGCTATGCATGTGTACAGAACAAATACAGTGTCGTTTTAACCTCTGCATGTGTAGAATCTAATTTGAAACTTCCAGTTTTAAAGATCATTATTTTTGACAGGAAACAGTTTCAAATTCCGGCAATTTTAGTTTTTTCAGGAAATACAAACAATAGATGCCATTTTGACACTCTTTGATGTGGCATGACGGCTGCGCGGACATCTCATGTCATGTAATTACTCAAATCAGCTCGATCAACCACAGAAACACGTCAATTCAATAGCTTGTAAGAAAAAAAAGGTCACACTACAGGCACTACAATTAATGTAAATGTAACTTACAGACAGAGCAACAATTTGTTCGGTAAACCCATATTGATCATTTGTGAGTAGACTTTTCTATGATTTTTACCGTCATTATGCTGTTTAAGTAGAGGAAAAGAAATAATTTTAGTACAAACCCATTTAATTGTATGAGCAAGCCTAACTTTTTTTTTTTTTTTTTTGTCTCTGACACAAATATCATTACTAGTAATACAGGGCACCAGACTAACTATTTTTCCTAGGAGCACTGTAGCCCCTGAGTGAAAATTTTTAGGAGCACAAGCTGAAAACTTAGGGGCACACCTTAAATCAGCCTGCAATGCAATCATTCACATATCTTCCCCATTTTAACTGCATTACTGACAGATGCTTTGATGATAAAGACTTAACTCATAAGAATTACAATGTGCAGTATTCTTTTAATTTCAGAGCAATATACATACATTCAGTATATACACACACATGCATATATGTATATACGTATGTGTGTGTGTGTATATATATATATATATATATATATATATATATATATATATATACACATATATATAAAAATTACAATTACTATTGTTTTGCATTAATAAGTGCGGTTACTAATAATATTACATGTTCATTTCTTGTTTATTTCATGTTTACATTTGACATTAAAGCACTAAACTTGAGTTGGGAAGCTTACAAAATTTATTTTATTAACAAAAGTAATGTACAAAATCTAATTTTTATGTAGAAAAGAAACTGTACTCTTATTAAATGTACCATTATTCTTCTATAGTCTTATATGGAACTGACCAACAACTTCAGTGATTATGTTTGATTTAGTTGCAAATTGAACCATTATTCTTCTATAGTCTTATATGGAACTGACCAACAACTTCAGTGATTATGTTTGATTTAGTTGCAAATTGAACAAGTTTTTCAAAGCACTTTGCGACTTTTCTTACTTCATACACAAAAAAAAGAGAGCAAAACTGACAAAATCTGATTTCTTGAAGATTTGATATTTTATAATAGTGATTTTATAATTTCAAAATATAAAAGGGAAAAAGTATGAATGACTAATAAGCCAATATAACAGGGTTCCTACACATTATTCATTTAAAAATTCCATACTTTTCCAGACTCAAATTTCCAAACCTCTTGGTAGATTTTCAGACCATATTTAACATAAATGGTTCATACAGCATTATTTTCAGCTTTATATTTGGTATATAGTACAGTCATCTGTAAATATTTTTATTTTCTCAGGGTTTTTCATTGATTCTCTTAAAATAACACAAAGTCCCTAAAATAAAAAAAATTATAAATAAATAAAAAATACAGACTTTTACATGCACACAAACTTTTTTGTGCCCTCAAGAAACTATTCACATGTGCATGGGAATGTTTTGCATGCTAACGCATTACAATTTCTAGTTTTATAATTTCCTTTGTGCATCACTGCCATATGGATAAAACGATAGCATGGATGAACATGAATTAACAGAGATCTGCCTGCTCGAAATTTTGCTTTTCTTTACAGTAGTACCCCTAATATCAAGGCCTTATGTCCAATTTAACACATCCTCTGTGGCGGTGGAGAAACTATGACATGAAATGGGCTGATGGCATAAAATTTGCCAAGTTCAAGTACTGTAAAAAAAAAAAAAAAAAAGTGTTTAAGATTTGGCTTTCATTGGGGCAATATGCCATATTTCAAGGCCTTAGGTCTCTTTAATGCATAGTCTGTGGCAGCCAAGAAACCACACCGCAAAATGGGCTGATGGCACAAGTGACTCCGTGTGCATTGACCTATATGCTACTTTTTTTTTTTTTTTTTGCAAAGATCCTTGAGGGAATGTAATATGGTGCTAAACCCAAAATGCTTATAACCTGCATTTTGCATAATGAGAACGTGCACAATGAATTCATTCATTCATTCGACGATCACTAAAGAATCACTAAACAGCTGCCATGAAACCTCACTTCTTGTACGATAAATTTATTTTCAGTAAATTCTTAATTTTCTATTACTAAAAAAACTAAATAGGGCCAAAAGTCTGGAAACACATTTTTCCATACTCTGCTTTCTTTTTCCATACCTGGAAAATCCTTAAATCAAATTCCATACTTTTCCAAAACACATACGAAACCTGCAATAAGTGTTCGTCTGCTGCCATCTACAGGTTATAATGGCGATTTGATGCATTTTTTAATTTTACATAAGTGTTTGTTCAACACAGTATATTGGTCATCCCATTGAAAATAACATTCAAATTGGATCATTTTGGAGCTTTAAAGTGCTGTAAACAGTTGTGTAAAACACCTGAAAGTCATTGAAAATTGCTTGAATTTCTCTCTCTAAAGGTTGTACAAACCCTGAAATTAATAATGTTATAACATTCAACTATTTCTGCCACAACACCATGGTTATAGTTAGCGTTACTGCTTCTGGTTTTCTACATCAGCGCCGTTTGATCTGTTTATAACAGAGATTTCTGTGCAGAATTTGAATTATTCTCACTACATCTCGCAGCAACCTTATTCAATTCAAGTTTCAATTCAATTCAAGTTTATTTGTATAGCGCTTTTTACGATACAAATGGTTGCAAAGCAGCTTTACAGGAAATTAAGTTTCCACAATATTTATATATTGTAGAAACTTAATATATTTAACTTGTGGCAAAGTTAAATATACTTAAATATACTTACACACACTTATTCATTGTGCGGCGAATTCAAAAGCTTTTCACTGGATCTTGCAGCACTGTTGCATCTGTGCAATAACAGTGTCACGAAATCAACTTTGGTTCCCGAGTAAAGCTGTTCTGAGCTCGGACAAGTTCGTTTGCATCACGGTCCGCGCTGCGCAGCTCAAACGAGTAGCGGGATTTTGTTATGCTTTTGTTTTGTTTGCAGTGTGATGTTTCTCATATGCAACAGAAATGGCAACGCGCGTTGAACAAAGCAGTGGTTGCGTCAGTGCGACTGCTCACAAAATTTACTTGCACCGGCAGAAGAGAGAGAAAAAAAAAAAAAAAGTCGCAGTCTGTATTACTTCAAATTAAAAAAAATTTTGCGCACACACACACACACACGTTTTGCTATCCTTGTGGGGA